>MU226116.1:903757-920681 GCA_018584345.1 Thuja plicata
GTTATATGTGTATGGTTTATTACTTTATTGTTTTACATTCTACATATGCATTTATGGATTGATTGGTATACTCTGCATATTTACTAAGTATCGGTAAATACAGTTTACTGCTTATCGGTTATCAAGGAGAAAAAGGATAGACAAGGTAAACCAACAGACAGTTATTTGTTTCAAGTATTTCAAAGGCATGCATCTTGTTGGGACTTAATAATTTGAGAACTACTGATTGGTGGATTAAAGTTTAAATTGGATAAATTTCTGAGGCCACTGATTCACCCCCCCTCTCAGTTATTACTAACAGAATGTAGTATTCTTTCGAATCATAGGGACGAAAATGACCCTATCCCACGAGAAGTCTGACGCCTAAAACTACTACTTGGGGAGCCCTCAGGTGGTGTGAAATTGAAATATTTTAGGGGAGATGAGCTCATTCCCCCCTTCTAGCACCAGTTTCTGTTGACGGGATTTTGTGACCAGCTCCGCCAACATGGGATAAGTTGTCACCGAGTACAGGAGTACCAATCAACTCCGCCTATAGAGGTTTGCCGTAGAATGAATTCTCCTAGCCTCCAAGCACCTGGTAGTCGGGTCTCAATGGTGCAGGGGAGCTAAGTTGGGCAGGTGACTGTTGTTTGAGGGGATAGCTAGTTTTTTCTCATCACTTCCAGGGATTTCAAAAGGTGGTGAGATTTCTTGCAAGCATCTTAGATTTATCAAAGAAAACACAAAGATAGATCAGAGTTAGAGTATACTTCTACTTGTAGTCATGCAATACATATTCAAACATCAACAATGCTCCAATGCAGGAAAATAATGCTAAATATCGGATACACAAGGAATCAGCGATTCATATGCATTCAATAGCAAAGGGAGATAAGATCATTTAACTAAATGAAAAAAAAACACTGGAGCGAAGGACATTAGAAGACATACAACACAAAAGATCTTCATTAACTTCGGAGATCATAACAACAAACAACATAGGGCCACAAGCTGTTCTTCCTTCTTTCATTAACTTGAAACAATTCCAGCATCACTAACGAGTACATTCATGGCTCCAAGGGAGCATTAAGCTACTGAGAACAGACTGAAAGTAAAATTATAACTGCAATAAACTTGAAAATGCTATTTGTTGTTGCTATTGGACCGCAAAATCCTCAACTTTTCCAACCCTTTGTTAAGGCATTAGTCTTATTATTCTTATTATTTATACACAGACTTGACCTAATCTACATGTACACTTGCTAAATAAAATACAATATCCATGTTCGATACTACCTGCACCACTTACAATCATCTCGGGATGTACAAAGTTCTGACAAGATGGAAGAAGAAGAAAAGGGAGAGATCTTAGAAGAATCAACCTAGAGAAGAGAGCCATGGTACTGATAGAGGAAACTTTCTTATCTTGGTAACTTAGACCATATGCCTCATTAATGCTAATTACGGATCCCTATCTTTGATGCCTGCCAGGTAGTAAATGTAGGAGTGACGCCTCAGGGGAATAAGAAGATGCCTATCATAACCATCGCATTTGCCTAATCTGTCATTGTCTGGATCACTTGCATCCTGAACATTATTAATTTCTGACAGTGATTGGTCAACTCCGGGGAACCTTGATGCAGATTACTACAAAAGAATACAAAACTGGGACTCAGAATTTCAGAGTCCAGGAGCTTATGCTCAAAGAATAACATATCTTCAAAACTTTGCCGTGCTGTTGGAAATATCCGGAGACTGGAAGACTTCACTATTCCTTATATTTTTGGAATGCCTCCAAAATCTGGCGAATCCCCTCCTCATCTATCTCTTTAATGCACTCTCGGTGGTCGTTGGCAGCCTCTAACCGATCACCCACATCTCTGGAACCTTCCTTAAACTCTGCAGCCACCTTCGCAGCGTTGTGTGCCTAGAGCATCATACGGGTGAGATGTGACATCTTTGCTCCATCAAAATCTCTGGAGGATTGGAATCGCGCCTCCATTATTTCATCAAATTTACTCAAACAAAATCCACTAGAGCACATGTCTCGGTGCTAAAGGGATTGATTGCTGAAACCCTTGTGATGAATGCCGCATATAAATTTAATGAATTTTGGATCACCAAGACTTTATCCTTTAGGACTGCTACCAGTTGCTTGCTTGTCTGAACTTTAAGACCAAGTCTAGAGTGTTGGATCCAGAGGAAACCAAAATCCTCATCTCCTAAAATACCTGTCTCCGTAATGACTTCTTCCCCAAAATTCATAATTTCTTCTAACTTTCTCTTCCATTCTTCATACTTCTCTATTTCTCCCTCCCACTGAGAAATGACACCGTTTACCTGGCCCATGATGTTACTGGCCTGGTGTAGGGCCGAGAGTGTCGCTGTTAGGAAATGCCTTATGACTCCCACCTGCTTAGTTACCCATTCATCAACATCCTGCGCTTTCTTCTTCATTGCCCTTAGCGCATCAATATCACCCTGTGGGAGCGGTGTTTCGGATGTGGAGGCCTCCAGAGGAATCATAGCCAATGGCTGTATCAGCTCTGCAAGAAACCTGAGGAGATTACCATTTATTTCTTTTGCCTCCTTTAGCTTCTGCACTTGTTTTTCATACCAGGCCTGAATTGCCCAGCGTGCTTCACTTAACAGGTCCAGTTCCCCCTGTTTATCTCTTCTCCCTAGAGGGATTTTTGTGATGGTGTAATCTGCAACTCCTATTGCTACCTCTTCTTTATCTGGGGGAGGTGTCGCTACTATCGTGATGGTATTTCCTCCTGGACCAGTCCGAATGGTATGGAGGGCTTGGGCCATCTTAGGCTTCTAGGCATTTTGATTCTGAGTCATCATCTCAGCCAGAGAGAGAGGGAATCTCATTGCCACTGCGGCCTTTCTCTTCCTTAATTCCACCAGCCATTGTGGTGGCGCGGGTGGTCTTATTGCTTGGACATGGATACTTGGGTCCTCTTCGGGGGCTTGCTGTGTTTCCCCGACATCTGTGGTCATTCTGGAATTTTTTTCTTTATTCCTGAGATTTCCCGCTTCTCCCACCTCAGTTGTATTTACATTTGTAGTTTTGGGGTTCCTGCCTTCCCCAACAATTATGGTGTCTGTATCCATATTTTTGGGGGTTTCCCCCACATCCTGCTGCTGCTGAGCTCCTTCAACATTTTTACTGGGACATTCTCCTCTGGGGGCCTATTTTCTGGAGGGGGTGAAGGTGTCCGACCTGAGTCTGACTGTTGCGCTACAGGGACCACCTTGCCGAATGTCGTATCCTAGGGTAACAGGTTACCTAGGGTGTCTTGAGGCATTTAGAGCATGACGACCGAGGGTACAGTTGTTCCCAAAGGTTTGGTTTCCCCAACTGTAATCAATTGCTCAACTTGTACCTGCCTGTCTCCTGTTTCAGTCTCTGGGACCGGTGTCTCTTCCACATCTAGTGTATTTTCTTGTTCAGACTGTTCCTGGGTTTCTTTTTCTGGGACAACTTCTTTTTCTTGTCCTTCCCCTTGTCTGGGGATAATCTCTACTTCCTGTGTGGCAATCTCTTCCGCCGCCCTCTCCACATCTATCTACAAATTTATAAGGTTGTCAGTCTGAAAGATATCATCAAAATTATCATGGGGAGGGGAGGCCTCCGAAGGATTTTTTGGTTCGGGGGAGGAAGAGATAAGCTCTACTTGAGTATGAACCAATGGTCTGGGGTATGCATTTGTGCTTGGTGGAGGATTGTCTATTCTTTGTCTCCTTCTCCTTGTTTGCAATGGGGCCCCAACATCCAGAATAGCTGCACCCTCATCCTCCATCTCCGCTACCAGGCTCATGAGTGCTGTGAGTGAAGGGGACCCTGAAGGAAGAGCAAATCCAACCGAAGCGACCCCGAGACCAAGGGAAAGTCCAGCGCTGATTGTTTCGCTCAACCATCAAGACGACTCCAGCTGGGCATTAAGTTGTTCCATCAAAGGGACTGGAGCCGGGGATGTAACCAAGGCTGGGGAACTGTCTATTGTTTTCCCTCTATCTCTTGCTTTCCCTGACATTCTAGAGCTAGAAGCAGACTCCCGCAAAAAATGGAACATCTCGGTGGTTGCTCTTTTTACATACCCGTGAAAAGTGCGCGTGACTGCGCTTCACTATATCCTTAATGATATTCTCTATCGTCAAAATTTTTGGGGTGTCCCAATCCACCAGAGGGAGAGCCATCTTATCTTGATCCCTTTAGATTTGTATTCCGGGTCCTCCACGGGCCCGCTATCTGAGAAATCTTTTAGAAAGGTTCGGAGGCCAATGGGCTTCATCATACCTTTTGTCATTCTCACATAATGCCGACTCCGGACTTCGAATTTGTCCTGGCAATTCACCCAAAAATCCTCCATGTGAGGCTCATGAGGTGCTGACGCCCGAGGTAATGCTTAATTTACTTTTCCTAGCGGATCAAAATTTATCTGTGCCAGGTAGAACTCTGCCAGTCCCAAACTTTTCAATTCATTGTCAGCCTCTTTGGCCGCCGCAAGGCTGCAAGTGTAATTCCTGCAAGTGATCGAGACAGGGATGGTGGTAACCTTCTTGAGGCAATAATAAGTATGGACCTCCAGGATCTATTTGCAGTATTCCAATAAAATAATCCTATCCCTGCAGTGTTTGGGAAATAAGTAGGGTTTGCCAGAGAATCCGGTCACCCGAATGTATGAATGTTGTTGGAATTGAATGAAGTAATTGCCGTAGGAACTTACCAAGGTCATGGCCTCCTTTGACAACTGGTAACCGACATCTCGAGTGGGTATTAAAATGTTGTGGTAAACAAAGGTATCGTTTACTCGACAGAAATTGGGGAAGCTGGCTTGCCATTGAATATGGGGGAAATAATCCCAAGGAGCACTCTGGCCGGGCCCTGTCCCAAGGATGCCCACTGTAAGTAAACCCCGGATTCTGGGTCTCTGTTGTGCCAGTGCCCATAGAATATAAGAATTCATATGGAACTTAGACCTCTCATGGACCTTGTTCAGCTGGTAGTCCACATGATTGGCAATAATTGCTGCCTAATCAAAAATTTTCCCATTAGTGGTGATGCTGTAAAAAAAGTAGTACATCCAGGCTGAAAAGTCTTGGGCATGTGGTTCCCCAAAGACCTGGCATAGGAATATGATCCCTACCTGTATGAATTCTTTGAAGTCCATGCGGGGGATCTCCAACTTCATTTTCTTGTAATCTTTCTTCAGAGTCTTCAGCCAATAGGTGTTAAGGTGCTGCCAGGAAGCCTGTTGAACTTTGTTGAACTCCTGTAGTGACGCAACCCGAGAGATAATGATAGAATTGGCGAACTGGGGGATCCCTAGTCCCGAAGCTAAAGTGGCAGCGTCGAGGGACACTAGGGGCGTTGGGAAGCCCGAAGGAAGGGAAGCAACAAGCACAACAACCCGAATGGTTGTGTTGTAATGTTCCACCAAGGTGAGAATCAGCTCTGGGGCCTACATAGAGCAGGGGAAGCAGGCGAATTTGATTATGCCAGAGGTTTCCACGTTCTTTTCCATACTATCTCTGGCAGTGCGCTAATTGAACATTGTCCATACAAGGCCCTGTAATTTGTCCCATGCTCCAACCTCTATGTCAGTAATTTGTAATCCACCTTGGATGCCATGATGATACCATCCTTCAGATATTTTGATGTGAGTGGGAGCTTTTCCAATACTTTCTCAGCCCTTATCTTGGTGGCCGCCCTTGTTGAAGTGGACGGGAGTTCCAGACTTTTGGGAGGGGAAGATACTTCAGACATGTTGCTTGATGAGTTATTCACAACCTGCAAGACCGGAAAACCATTAATACAAATAATCAAATACAATGAATTCCCGGGTTCCAGAGATTTCATCACCATTTCTCACCTGTCCTCGAGAAGACGTTAGTTTGTATCAAATTCTGAAAATGCAATAAAAAAAATAACTTACTTCAAATTTGATCAATACCTGGGGGTCTTCGGGATTCTGGTTCATGCAGAAAATGAGATGAAGGCTTTGGGATTATGCGGAGCCCATAGTCCAGAGAAACTGACCATTATTAAAATGATCGAGCAATTCACTGTACTGGGCTGACGTGGGCTGTCACATGGTCATGCAATGAATAGAGTAATAACATTTATTGTGACAGTTGTCTTAACACGAATGGAGTAAATGCCACTTGGGATGGTTTTAAATGCTCACGTATGGGGAATTAATCCTACCATTAATGCTGAAGTGACAGAGGAGAGAGAAAGGCCATAACTCAAACAGGCGAGGTGACGAGTTCAAGTCTAGCAAAAACCAGGTGGGCGAGCTTGAATTTGATCAAATGATGCAGAGGGCGTAGTGAGCTCATCATGGGATGGGTAGGACTCGAAGGAATGTATAGACTATGTACATGAATTTATAGACAACTACCCAGAAACTGCACGCTATGAACACTATCAACAGGAGGCCGAAGAACAATATTTACACAGGCTACCCACAGGCGCAAAAAAATTTGCAACTAACCTACAAACTACTACCCACAAATTTACAGAGGCTTACAGAAATCTACAATTATTTTACACTATTTACAAATGCACAAAGGGCAGACAACCCTCTTGTAGAGCCATCCGACAAATGGGAGGTGACGACGAAGACCAGAACACAAAGGAAACAAAGCCCCAAACGGAAAGGAACAAAGCGCAAAACAAAAAAAGAAAAGAGGAGGGCCAGAAGGACTTACCTAAAAACCAGAGATGCAGACGGAAGGGCACGAGAGGTGCTTTGCAAACGAACAGCTCTTCAAAACCCATGAACACACCGAGAACCCTACAGGATATCTTGAAACACACACAGGTCTGAACTCCAAATCAGCTATTAATCACTCGAAGCAAATCGCACTTAGCTCGCTGTTAAATCGCACAATTCGCTCTGAGGGTAAATTGTTCATGGTAAGTGTAACAATGACAGGTGAAGCTTAATTTATATTCCTTGGATTAAATCGCACCATTCCCTTTTGCAAATCCTGAGAAAAAAGGCAAACCTCCAAACTCTGGGCCCCAGGATCCCGCGCGACCACACACTCCAATTAAAGAGGAAGTAATGGCACAAGAATCCCGAGGTCCAAAATTTGGTTGGCACGAAGGAACAAAACACTTTGGAACCGGGTCCCGAACTGCAAAAAACTAAAAGGAGGTGACAACAACGGTCGTGCGGAGGCAAAGGCCGGGGAAAGAAAAAGGGCCGAAAAGAAACAAAAGGAAGAAACGAAAGCGAAAATGGGGGACCCAACATTTTGCCAATAAAATGTAGGGATGGGTATGTAGGGCATAACAGGTCCTTATGAAAGGTTATGAGCCTGACTTGGTAGACTTCACTTGGGAGCCCTAAGAGATGCACTCCAGAGGACGACGCCAAGATTTAACCAAAGGATTGCAAAAGGGTCCTTATCAAAGGTTATGAGCCCGACCGGACAAACTTTTCTTAGGGAGGGTTACGAATTTCTAGGGGATGCGCTCTAGAGGACGGTGACAAGATTTAACCAGAGGACCGTAAAAGAGTCCTTATCAAAGGTTATGAGCCTGACCTGGCAAACTTCTCTTAGGGAGTGTTAAGAATTGGATAGATAACTTGTTAGATTCTTCAATTATGTTTATATGTTTTGTTTTCCCTCTAACAAATCTTTGCAGGTTCCTAAACGGAATCTAAAGATCCTAAATATCCTTGGTGGAGGACATTTGTTATAAATCTCGAGATTCCCTATCTAGTGATCAAAGACATTCTTGATTATGCATCAAGGAGCGAAGCAATACTTAACAAAGGAAAATGAAAGTGTTGTAGCAGATCAAGATAAGTTCTAGTTTTGAATTATTTGTTGAATTTTAAATAAAATATCATGGTAATTTTATATTAGTAAATATATTATGATTCTAATCTCAAACTTGAAAATTTTGTTTCAGGACTAAAAATGGTACATCAATCATATTATAAGGAGAAGCCATTTAATTGCTTGAGGACAAGCAATTTTGGGAAGGGTGGACTGTAATGTCCCCTTTCTAGAATAAGATTTGATAAGAAATAATAAAAATAAATAAATAAATAATAATATAATATAAAATCTATTATTAATATAATAATATGATATATTATTATTAAAATAATATAATATATAATTGATATAAAAATATTAAAATTAAAATATAAAATAATAAAATTAGAATATAATGTAATTAAACTTAGTTAAGTTAATGAAGGGTCAAAAGGCATGAAAGGAAGAGTTGTGACTCCTTCAAGCATGCGATATAAAAAGGGAGAAGAGAACATTTTTTTTATATTAGGGGGAGGAGGGGGGGGGGGGGGGGGGGGGGGGGGTGTGGGAGAGAGAGAGAGAGAAAAAAAGAGCATAGGAATTAATAAAGGGTTATGACTCTTCTAAAGGGTAGTAAATTTGAAAGGTTGTGACTCTTCCAAAGGGGCAACAATTATGAAAGGTCGTGACTCTTCCAAAGGGAAACAATGATGAAAGGTTGTGACTTTTTTAAAGGGTCATAATTCTAAAAGGTTGTGACTCTTCCAAAGGGGCAGCAATTATGAAAGGTTGTCTCTTCCAAAGGGGCAGCAATTATGAAAGGTTGTGACTCTTCCAAAGGGGCAGCAATTATGAAAATTTGTGACGCTTTTAAAGGGTGGTAATTTTGAAAGGTTGCAACTCTTCCAAAGGGCAACACTGATGAAGTTTTGTGACTCTTCCAAAGAGTAATTGTAAAATGGTTGTGACTCTTTTAGAGGGTGGTAATTCTGAAATGTTGTGACTCTTCCAAAGGGCAACAATGATGAAGTTTTGTGACTCTTCCAAAGAGTAGTAATTGTAAAAAAGTTGTGACCATTGCAAAGGGAAGACATGATGAAGAGGTGTAACTCTTCTCCACATTGGAAGATATAAAGGGAAGATGTTTCATTTGAAGGACATGGAAGGGAGAGAAATTTGGGGAATAATATATTACTCTCAAAGGCAACAATGAAAAGTGGTGACACAATTCTAATGAAAGGTGGTGACCTTTTCAATAAAGTATAAAGGAGATTTCATTCCAAGCCATAAAGGAGAGGAAAAAATAAAATATTATTATTAAAATTTTGAGAGCAAAGGTAAAGTAAAAGGTGATCTGTAATGGGGGCATTACATTGTCTCCACCGAGGCCTAGAAGAGACGACAAAAAATGGGACGTAATATTTGTGTTAACTCGGTACCTATCAACATTTTGCAGAAACTCACGGCCCAACACCATCCTCACAACCTCATTTGTAATGGCTCCAACCTCCTTGCAAACTGATTCCAGGGTTAGGTCTGAGACCAGGACCAAAAAGGCCTTCTGGTCCTCCTCAGATGTGCTAATTAAACGGATAGGAGTGTCCATCTTCAGAAAACCACTACTAGAATATCAGAATGTGATAAAATATACATCCTAAGGAACTAAACTAAACTCAAGAAGTAGAATTTCAAGCACTTAGTAGAGGCAGACCTAAGACAAAGGAAAATTGAAGAAGAAAGAAGCGTAGATCATCTATAAATAGCCCTCAATTCTTTCTCTAACCTTATTAATTCCTTTGTCATTCAAAATTCTCTAAATCTTTCATATTAAATGCAGAGTGTGTGAAATTGGAAAAATGTCACAATGTGATAGTACCCAATTGGAAATTTGGAAGTCGTGTGGGTCGAGTGGATCACAGTTAGAGAATGACAGTGATAAGACATTTCTTTATTATTTAATGTCAGTGATAAGACATTTCTTTATTAACTGCAAATGTCACACTCTGCAACATTATCAACCATCCATGCAAGCTACTAACCAGTTGTAATTGACGATCAAGGTTAAGGTGCGGGTTTAAGACTAGATCCGTGTCCCCATTCCACATACTTTCTGGAGAACTACATTTCCTTCATAATTTTGGGCTGAAATAAAACTTAAGACATTGATCTAGGATCATTGAACGATCATAAATAATACATTTAAAATGATGAAATGACAGATATTAGGTATGTGTGGATCACTGAAACTGTGTAGATTCATGCAAACAAGTTGATAACTAATTAATGCATTATTCTCTCGATGTGATGTTGCATTAATTAGATCAAATGTCATTTGACATTGGCCCAACATGATGAGTCAGAACTTGATCAAATCATGAAACATGACTTACTGGCTATTAATAGAATGTGAAAATTGAATTTTCAAAGGATTGAAAAAATCACTATTAAATTATGTACTTTACCTTAAATAACGAAAGATTAGCCAATTAAATTAAGCAATTTTCAAACAGTAGAAAAAAATTTGCCATTGCCATTAAATATTTTTTCCTTTAGAGTAAAAGTTTTTTGCCTAGACACGTAAAGTTTTCCTTTAAAGGCAAAACTTTTGCCGAATACATTATATATTTACCCTATCAATAAAGACATATTCACCGGGATTTTGTGGAATTTTGGCACGCTAGAAAAACATTCACCAATACAAACTAATATTTTTTCCTTTCGAATGAATTTTTTTTGCCATCATTACTAAAATCCCCCCTCCCCTGAAATTATGTTGGTTTCGCCAGGATTTCACACTTTTTCCTGAGGGGGGTTTCTTAAACTTATCCCTGATCCTTATTGCCAACTCGCGTGTAAAACACTTCTATACATTGAATGCCTTACAAATTCAAAAATTTATTTAAAAATAATAGTGATATCTTAAAGGAAAAGAAAATTAATGAATTTTAATTTGTGTATCAAAGTACAAAACTATATTAAATTAAGAGTAATAGGTAATAATAAATATGAGTTTCGGTTTAAATTGTATCTATTTTAATATTGAAGGTTATTATATTTAAATTTGAATGGTATTGTATGATTACAATTTACAACTGATATATTATTATGGTGATATTTCATAATAATTGACAATTATTTAAGATATTTTAATCATAGATCATGAAATATGATCTTAAATATTAATATAAAAGATTTGCCACACAATTTATATTAAAATTTGTGTATATTCGCATTATTTAGACAATAAATCAACATTGAAACATAGAATTTTAACATCTTTCACTATTAATTATAATAACAAGCGTGCTCCCAAAGGTGCATCCAAAGAAACTCTTATCACACAAAACACTCGTTTTACAATTTAATTGCTGAATACTAAATTTGTGTCCAACTAGAACAACTTACATTTATTTGTGTTACCCCCAACAATATGTTGTTTCCACATTGTCTATTTAACACCATACTATATGTATATACTCGTGAAAATGCTTTTCTTTTCTTTTTATTGGTCAAAATTGCACCTAAAATGTGAGAGATGATATGATTAAAAAATTAGCAAAATTTAGGTCATCACAATTGATGTAGTTTGTTAATATTTTTACGCCATAGGCATTTCCATTTTGGAAAGCCCTGACCTGTTTTTATGCATCCGCGGTTGGAGTTGGTCGAGAGCCCAATGACTACCATTGGGAGCTTCTTAACCATCCATCCTATATTTTATCCTTGTTCATGTCACCACCTTGCCACGTTGGCTATAGGGAAAACGGTCAATGGTCTGTGCGCTCACTATTTTATCCTTATTCACGTCCCCACCTTGCCATGTTGGCCATAGGGAAAACAGTCAATCATCAAAATCTCCGCCATGAATGTACTCGACCAAGGCAAATAAAACAAAATTAAAATGTATCATAAAGTTGATGATGGAGGATGGAATGGACCCCTGCAAGTGATTGCTTGGCAAGGCTTTTCCACTGCCCTACAAAAAATTGAGAAATGTTGGTAGATGTTTCATTAGATCCTAAATAGATCCTTCTGATGTGAGGGAGATTTGAGAGCTCAAATGGAAGAGAACCATTGAAATGTGAAACTGACATTTGTAGAGAGACCAAGCTAGTCATATTTGCTATCTAACGAGGGAACTCAGAATAAAACAAGTTACCATCCAGATGCAGAATTTTTAAGGATGTAAGATTCTGGATAGTGGTAGGAACCGCACCTGTGAGCCCACAATCTGACATCGTGAGATTTTTGAGATGAGAAAGATGACTTACTGATAATGCTCAAGACTCATTCTTTATTGCTGACAGATCAATGTAATCCAAAGGCAGATCTTGCAAAGCCATCAAATTTGAAAGCTACGAGATATTTGTACTTTTCAAGATAGGGGAAGAAGAAGAAGTGAGGTCCAATACTCTTAAGCTTGGCGGATTCCCCAGTTGCCATGGAAGGCTGCTTGTGAATCCTGCTGTCGACAAATTAAGATATCTTAGCTTTTTCAGCATGCCCAACTCCATTGGAATTGATTGGCCTGTAAAATTATTGGAACTAACATCCAAATATTCCAAGTCTCTTAACTCAAATAGTGCAGAATGAAGGAAACCAGTCAAGCTCTGAGGATCATCTGTACTACCAGAAAACAACTGTAAACAGAGAAACAAAGCTACAATTTTACTCAAATTTTCTTCTCACCTTCAACCGTCTTCAAATCTAATAATGCATCCTCATGTTTGGCCCTCGCACACCATTCCTTCAGGAAAACCAAAAAATCCTTAAAAGAAAGCTAAGAATCTGAAATCTTTGGCAAAACAAGTGGCTAATGAACAAGATTTAAACAAGACCCAGTGATAAAAATATGTTACAACCATGAGAGACCACCACCTATTTACAATCATGCTACGTGTTGCCTGCATCCTTCAACTTGTCCATCTCTCTTCCAACTGAGAACTGTCTCGTGTCACATATCTCTGTCTCGTGTCACATATCCCTTCCATTTCCCCCTCAATAATGCCTCCTCCATTACCATCTAACGACTTATTCTCATTTCTCCAAACCTTTCATACTCTTGTATCAGTGGCCAGGAAAGTCCCATTGACAACTACGCATCAACTTTAAATTAGACATTTTAATATTTCTATTGATTTATTATTTAATTATAAATATATGTTATGATTAGTTATATTTTAATATATTAATAAAATTTAAATATATTGTTAAAATGATATTTTATTGTAGAATATCATATTTATAATATATATTTGATTATATATTGTATACAATAATTATCTTTATAATTTATTTTATAGTTCTTATTTTTAATAATTAGTCTATATATAACATGTTTAATCGTATAGGTTTCTATTTCACATTTTGATATAAATTATTATTTCTTGTTGAAGAATTATTTAAAAGTATACTTACAATGCAATAATAAAATATATTTATAATATATATTCAATTTCACATTCACATTGTAATAAAAAATACTTAGCATTTATTATTAAATTAAAATCTATTAATTTATTTAGGGTGTAACACATTCATATTTAAAAAATAATATTATGAGATAGTTCAAGTTAAACTATTAGTCAAGCATTACAATATCTAGAGTGTTTAATAAGCATAATAAAGCATTGGATTTTTTTACTCTTGAAATAAGATTTATTGCATGAAGTTCAAAGAATTTGTATAATAAAAATACAATTATTGTAAGATAAAAATATTTCTCAATATACAATACTATGTATTCAATTCGATCTTGTACTAATATGTTTGATAACAAAAACAACGTTCAATAACGTGTAACTTAAATAAGTCAATCTTATATATTCCTATCTTATTAGAAAGTAGAAGGTTTCAATTGAATGGTGTGTTTGACCAAAGGGGTTTTGATTGAACCTATCTGGTTACTAATAAAAAGAAACAAAACATCATTTCATTCAGAAAGGACATGAATAATTGCTTTAGTAGAAATATTTAAACTATTGGCTATATTTCAAAATAAACATGAATTATCAATTCCAATTAAGGTTAAATGGGAGAGAAAGATATAGAAATATGAAGACGGCTTCATTGTTGAATGACAACATGACACAGGGTTGTCGCTGGAATTGGTGACGAGGTAGTATTGGTCATTCTTTCCTCCTATCGCTTTGCAACTGAAGCCAATGACACAATCTATCAGTCTCTGCTGGTCCATTTGCCTGTTTGGGCCACACCGCCAGCAATCGTCGATTGGATTTCATGTTCCACAGCTCACATAGCTCAACTGACGTCATGAATCATTAATGCTCCTACACAACCATTTCACAAAATGAGTGTTGTTAGAAGCATGTATAGTAGTAGAATATTCTGTTAATTGAAACCCATTAAATACAAATGCTTCAGTCTAGATATTATGTTTTGATTTTGGAATTAAATCCACAATGTCGAAAACAGTACTCGTAGGTAGAACAAAACTCCAAATGGAAGATTTTAGTCCCAGTCTTTTCTCATCCATAGAGATTTAGGGTTTCTAACTTACAAATGTTAAATCCTCATGATAATAAGTCGGCATCAAATTACAAAAAATAGGCATAGATAGATGGAGGGTTATAGGGATAGAGAAAGATGAAGGGAGAGAGGGGGAGATAGGGAGAGATAAGGATAGAAAGACGGAGAGGTGCAGAGGGAAGAGGAGATTGAGAGATAGAGGTGTTAGAGTATTATTACTTTATGCTTATTAATTAAATCATATTGATTTAATTATACAAGTTCCTATTACTCTAGTTACTTAAGCTTCATTTAGGTGCATTATTAATTAATAATGTGCAACCTAGATTTTCCCTTTAGGGTTTCTATCTCACCTTTTATAAGGTTGAGCATTGTACTTTTTCATTATCTCTTATGCATTTTTCACATTTGAGAGCACTTTTCTTCTGTCTCCATTTTTATTCTCTTGTAACAGGTTATTGGCTAACAGGTTCTTCTTGGATTGTGTATAATTGAGTTTGATCAATTCTTTCATGGTATCAGAGCTCAGATCTGTGGCTGCTTGTTCCTGATTTGAAGGTTTTTGGAGCTTGAAGGGTTTCTAATTTTTAGAGTTTTTTGGTTGTGGATCTGGGGGGGCACTGGATTTTGGAGCACTTTGGGCACAAACCGACCTCATGGTTGAGTCCAAAAAACCAAAAAACCCCTATAGTCATATAAGGCACGACCTATTTTGGGCAAAGTTGTAATCTAAGGCAAAAAATTTTTGCTTCCAGAGCCCTACGGCCCTGGCTCGCATCCCGAGAAGGAAAATTTTTTATTCAAAAAATAAACAAAAAGTTTTTTATTCATTAAAAAAAAAACATTTTTATGCAAAAAAAACTTTTTGCAATTGCAAAGGTCACGTTAAAAAGTTTTTAACAACTTTCAAAAAGTTGTTGTTTTACTTTTTGAAAAAGTCCTTTTGACTTTTTTGGCAAGCATGCCATAGGTACTTAGTACCTAGACCTATGTGCAGGCCTGTACCTGCTACTACGCAGGTAGTACTTGCATTTCTTTTTTTAAAGCAAATTTTTTTTGCCAAAACATGCATTTTTAATGCAAAATAAAAAAAAATTTTGCCTCCACATTTTTAGTACATCTGCCATTTTTGGCGAGATCTACCAATTTTGGCGTTAAAATTGGAGATCCACAAAATTTGGTGAGAATTTTGAGATTTTTGGAATCAGCACATGCAAAAATTCTTGGCACAGATTTTGAGGTGCCCAGTCACCCGGTGATGTCAGCATATAGTCAGCGCACAGTCAGCAGGTGATGTCAGCATACAGTCATCGCCTAGTCAGAAGGTGACATCAGTGATGATGTTCTCAAGTCATGTGACGGTCATACAACTGTCAAATTTTTTCCCATGACTGGCTTTTTCCAGCAGGCTTGCATTTTGGGGGTACTTGTGCTTTTTTGGTCCTACAGGGCTCATACAGTCTCAAAATTTGACATATCATATATCGATGGAAAGGTCTTTTCGAGCCCGTCGCATTGGTGTAGGTTTCATTTCTTGATTCTTCCATTTGATGCCTTTTTTAGCTTCAAAGTCAAGGTACACAAATTTACATTCTAAAACATTTCTTGCTCTTTCTTTCCTTCAAGCTTTCAGAATTGTATTGGAATTGGGTTTTATTGATTGTGGGGGGTGTTCTTTCTTGCTTTTCTGTCATTTATCTCAGAAAAAAAAAACATTGAATCACATAAAACAAAACCCCTTCTGCATCTTCTGTCTAGTTCTGAAAGAAAACATAATTAAAAAATTAGTCAAAGCACAGGGCATTATGGCAGACACAGCATCTGTTGAGCTTCTCACTCCACACAATTACCATGTGTGGAAGCCACAAATGACTAGAATCCTCATGTCACGAGGTTTATGGTCCTGCCTGGATACAGTTTAGCCAGTTCTTCAGAGGTCTTATGAGTCTCTTATGCACAGAAATAAGATGGATGAGGCAATGGGCCTCATTGCCATGAATATTTCAGATGGGTTGTTGTTCCACCTGGATGGTCTGACCATACCTAGAGATATGTGGGACAAGTTTTCCACCTTGTTTGGCACCATGAATCAGTTCAATATTCTCCAGATAGATGCAGAGTTCACCTCCTTGGTACCTGAATCATTCACCAGCATTGAGGACTTCTTGATGAAGTTCAAGTCTCTTTGTTCTATTTTACAAGTTGCTGGCAAGATGAAGTCAGATGATGAGTGTATCTTTCTGATACTCTCAAAGCTTTGTGGCCCTTATCATATTTTCACTTCTACCTTCTACTCCACTATAGATGCACTGGGTGCACGTCATGTTATGCCCTCTTTTGAGACCTTTTGTGACAGGTTAACTCATGAGAAGTCCAAGCTTAGTCAGATGGATTCTCTTATAGGTTCATAGTCACAGGCATTGCTTGCCAAGTCATCTCAAGATACATAGAAGCCGAAGCCGAAGCAGATATCTAATTCCTCTTCTCAGCATTCTACTGGCCCACCATCTTCTTCTAAGAAGGAGAAACAGAAGACTTAGAACCCCACATGTTCCTATTGTCAGAAGGGAGCTCATGATGAGTCAACTTGTTTTCAGAAGAGATTCGATGGCTATGAAAAATAGATTGCAGATTTGCAAGCTCTTCTTCAGAAGAGCAATGTTTC
>MU226116.1:938971-953105 GCA_018584345.1 Thuja plicata
TATTTGAAGCCTTCCTAAATTTATATTTTGATGCGTGCACCTATCACTCTAACATAAATTTTACACTTCTAGAGATCATTACAAACCATCTATGCGCGTGCATCATCCATACCTAAGTTAAGGCATCATAACATATAATGTTGCCAAATAACTTAAAGATTCTATTAGGTTTACTATTCACTTGCTAATTACCATTTATTGTCTTTATTTTAAAATGTCTCAAAACTATGTTAGTTAATTTGACTCATTCTATTTTTCATTAGGGCAATATTCTAATCCACATAAGCTCCCTTATTATAATTTCAAATGGAATTTCCAAGCATCTTCGAGTAATATTAATTCTATCATGTAAGCACATGTTTACACCTTCATGTTCTAACACCATAATAGTTAACTAAAGGTAATATTAGTTCAAAACTATGTCTTAAATTAACATAATCCATGAATTCATTTGAAGATGAAATCTATTCTAATTAAGTTGACGAACTACAGTCAAGATATCTACTAACTTCGCATAAAATCTACGGAAGGTTTTGCAAGAAATAACAATAGTGCTTACCAGAGTGTTCTTACCAAGATGAGGGAAATGGAGGGGTCCTACATATAAGTTAAAAAAGAAATCCAAATATGAATCCTCCAACATATTATTTTGCAAATGGATAGATTCAATTCAAAATTAATTTCCACTAGATCTATTACTTGTAATCCAAATGTGAGACAATGTGATCTTTGAAGAGAAATTTAGGCACATGATGTTAACATTTTAGAAGTAGGAATATGTTCATGTAACCGCACATAATACCCCACCATTAGAAATACATCAATGGTGTAGATGCATGTTGAATCCATAAAAAATTAATAAAAAAGTAAATATATAGAATTCCATGGAAGAAAACCCAATTGAGAGTTCAAAAATATAGAAATATGAAAACCTAGAAAAAATTGAACAAAATTTTGTATATTGAATTTATAAATTAGTTTCCATTGGTTTCTAATGTTTCCAAAATTTTCATATTTTTACAATAAATTGCAACTATGTTTAGATTAATACATTTAGATAAGAAATATCTAAATAACAAGCCTTACTTGTCATGCTCACATTTACATAATTAACACAATATTAAAAAATATAAACATATCTATTATTCTCTTGTTGCAATTTATATGGTAGTATATTATACACATTTAACATCATTCCATGTGAAGTATACTAAAGAGATCCCTACATTAAACTAGAAGAAAATTTGAAATGAGTGGGTGACACATAACCCATATTTGTTCATCATACAAGGTTGATGATAATCTATTTTGGAAGTGATCAAAGGAGGACCCCATAGGTATATCTTTGGTTTTCTATATAGGGGTGGTTTGTTTGTGCCTTTACATTAAAAAAATAGGTTAAACCATTATATTAAGTACTCAATTTAATAATATAATATAAAATCATGTGAGTTATTAATTAAATATAAACATGCATTCATTCCCATATCACTAAATTTTAATAAAATGTATTACAATACATACCCAACTACCAATTATTTTTTATTATTAAAGTGACCTAGCAAGGGGGCTGACCCTCACACCACCACAACCCAAGAACTATCTAGAAAAACTGTTTACAACAAGGTCAAGAAAGACCAGTCGCAATAGACTAGAAACACAACTTCTAATCTGTATTAAGAATGGGTATACAACTCACCAACAACCTGGAGAGGAGAGTGATAGTCCGTAGAGTGATTTTTTCTTCGCCTACAAACAACTGTCTAAGAAATACTTTCATTAGGATCCCCGACATAGGGGGAAGGTGGTAGAGCCCTCTTCGAGAGAGAATCAACAACAAGAACATTGAAGTGTTGACAATGTTGTATCTCAACAACCAAGGGTGGGTGTAAACCAAGAGTATTAGTAATTAGAGAAGGGTCCATGTGGCCAGAGGGGATCACATCAACAAGAGGTGAGGTTGGATCCACCGGGTCAAAGAAGGCCATCTCAATAGAAGCATCACCTTGTGGGGAGTTATCATCATCCTGTGAAGAGTCGTCCAAGGAAGAATAATGCATGTATAAACAAATGATTATCATTTGTGTCCCTCCACCAAGTGACGATACCTCTTTGACACGTAAGAGAATAATTTGTAGCCAAATGACCAATAGAGAAGCATCACCAACATTGAAAGGGGAGGACCTCATAATCTAGTGGTTTAGGCCATGGCCTATCCTTGACCATGAGAACCACCTCCCCAAGGAGGGGTGTAAAGATGTCAATGTCAACCAGAATGTGAAGAAAGGTATAAAGGCCCATCACAATTATAACCTGATCTATCTTTAAAAATGACCAATAGAATACCAATTGCCTCATAGAAATATTTTTAACAAAAATGTAGGGGGAGTTTTGGAAGATGAACCAATATTGGACACACACTGAGTGGTTCAGTAAGAGGGTTAAAGTAGGTTGCCAAGGGTTTGGCTGAGAAAGAGTGAATCCCCTACACCCACAATTTTATTAACACCAAATCAAGTTCCTCAAAAGAAGAAAAAAAATAAATAAAACCCCTTAGCATAGGGGAAAAGCTTGATGTTACTTGAGACTAAAGGTATCCATGAAGTAGACACCCAATGATACATATCAGGAAGAGAGGACCAGAAACCAACAAATCTACAAACCAACTTGCAATGCTAGTAAAAATCCACATTATCCACCACTTTTAGGTCACACATCACCATGGGGGATGTCTTAGCATAGGCCATGGGTCAAGATTTCTCCTTTGAAGGGATAAAAATAGTAGACTTTACAAAAAAGGAAAAACTGTGTCCATCAACAAGAGGCTTAGGCTGTACAACCACATTACTAGGTCTATGTGAAGTGTTCCTAGAATGCAGAAATCTACCGAAAACCCTACCACCATCAGGAGAAAGAATGCCCAAATCACTTCACCCCCCAAACCCACCAACAGGAGTAGAGGGAGAATTAGAGATAACGAGCTCTCCCACACCTAGCATGGTACACATAGGGGCTACAGAAATAACACCACCCAACAATGAAACACCCACAACCAATAGATCCTGAGTAAAAGTAGACACAAAAGCACCTAGGCTAGAGATGATTATAGGAGAGGGAGAAAACACAGAGGAAAGAGTAGGCATTTTGACATTAATTATAACTAAACTAAACACCCAATTAATGGTAGCCCAATTACTAATTGTCATCACAAACTAAACACCTATTTTTAATTAATATTAAAAGATTAAATGGATTTTAAATATATGATTTTAAAATCTTCGATATGAAATGAGGTATAGGTGTTTAGGTATTATATTTAAATTTTATTTGAATATGCATTATTCATAATTTTATTATTACTAAGAAGAAAGTAAGAACAATTTCCTTATTGCTGATGAGAGATTAAAACCTTGAAAAAGGATGGCAGGGAGATTGAGTTTCTATAGCGGGTAGGGCACACATGCCCTATCCCTACATTATGATCTTTCTTAGTGCATGGGGGGAATTTTTTTTGGTTTGAGGGTTGGTGGCTTGAGGGATAGGGGTCCCGTTTGGGGTGTATAGGGATTTGGTTTGTGAAGGTGAGTTTTAGTAGCTGTATCAGTGACTAGGGGTTGCAAGGAAGTGTCCAACAAGGGGCCAAGTTGAATTTTTCTCTTTTTCTTTTTGGGTGTTGTACACAGGGTTTATTTCTTTGTGGGTGGCTTGGTGTTTGTGGCTTGTGTAAGTTAGCACAATGGGTCTACTTTTTTGGGTTTGTTTGTGCCCATGGAGAATCAGGGGATATCCTTTTCTCAAGAGATCTCTAGGGATTTAGAGATGATAGACCTATCTTCTTTGATCCATGCAAGTACCATGAAGAATTTAGGAAAATCCCAATCTTGGGAAGGATTTTAAGCTTCAAAATGAACATTTCAAAGAAAAAAGTTGAATGACTGTCTAGAGAGGTCCCAAAAATGCCCAGTGTTGGTTATTCAACCTGAACAAGTCTCATACGATGTTTAATATTAGTGCAACCATGCCCTCATATGAAAATTTATGGGCCTTCACCTTTCTTTACCTATTTTATTATCTTGGGCACGTCAGGTTTGGAATCTAGAAGTTGATATGGAGATAGTTTTGGTAGCTAATACTTATTTTCTATTGATTTTTTTTCTAGCATGTCAGATAGGAATAGGACTTTTGAAGGGGGCCCTTATTTATTTAATCAAGTTGGGCTCTTTATCAAACCTTGGCATGTAGTCTTCAACTCTGCTGAGGATCCCCCTTCGCAAGTGCCTATGTGGGTTCAATCGCCGAGGTTTCTGCTAGAGTTCTAGAGGAAAGACATCTCGATCTCATTGCTTATGGGAAAACCTGTGGGTTTTTCTATGCAAATACATGACTAAAAAGTAATTTCTTATGCATGTATTTGTGTTGAAGTTGATTTAAATAACCATTTACCATAATCTATGGAACTCTTTTTGGGATCATCTTCTTGGATCCAATAGCTGGATTACGAGACTCTGCCATTTAGATGCAGTATCTGTCATGAATATGGATATTTATAGTGAAGATGCCCCAGAAATAGGTTTTCCTCCTCGACATCTTCCAGACCTCCTCACTCTTCTCCTAAGGAGGATAAGGGGAAGGCCCCTCTATATGATGGAACTGTAGATAAGGAGGGATTTATTCTTGTAAATCCCTGTAGTAAGGGCAGAGGACAGAAGAGAACTTGGATGGATACACATAATTATGACACTTTTATTAGGTTTGATATTCTTGATTACTTGGTCCAAGAGGAAGGAATTCCAATTGAGACTTATTTTGGAGCTAAGGTATAGGGTGAGGTACAAGATGAGGACAAAAATAAAGAAGGTTAGGCTTTATTTATTGGGGACCAACATGATGGACATATGGCTAGTGATTTGCATTCTTAGGTTTGGGATACCAAGGATCTCAGTGGGTCTCAAGTTTTTCCAGAGGGCACAGTTGTGGTGGCTTCAAATTTTTCTTCAGCTAAGGTGGCATTAGGTTCTAGGAAGAGTACCAAGACTCCTCCTACTTTAGGCCTACAATAGAAACCCCTTAAAAATGGGCCTTTAAAAAAATCTTGAAGGAGTGGATGAAAGACTGATCAGGAGAAGGCTAAGAACATCGGGGATACATTAGCTCAGCCAAGGTCTATGAAACCCATTGATTCTCACTTTTCCAAACGCCATAAATGATTATTTTATCTTGGAACGTAAGGGGGTTGAACTAAATCCTTAGAAAAAAGGTTGTTCAAGAGTTGATTGTTTCTCATTTTCCTGATATTTTTTTTCATTCAGGAAACTAAGTTAACAGTTGATGTTATGGCGAAGAAAGATTCCAACATTTGGTCTCATGGTGCTTGTTAGTGCTTTCGTGCCCAATGCAGTTTATGTGGATTGGCTTTTTTATGAGATTCTAAATGGGTTGTCTCTCAATGGTGGATTTCTAGTCACTCATCTCTCTTCATGGTTGTTACTAGTTTGGAGTCAGATTAAACTTATCTTTTTACTAATGTTTATTCTCCTACTGATATTGTGGGAAAATCATAGCTTTTGGGTCATATTAGATTTGTTCATTTTCTGGCACCCTTGTTCCCTTGGGTTATTGCTGGAGACTACAATGCAGTTTATAGTTTCAATGAGAAAAGAGGGGGTTTGGCTAGGCTTGAACCTCCTTCCACTTTCCTTAATGAGAATATAGAATTCTTAAATGTGATTTATGTCAAGATAAGAAATGGTATCTACACTTAAAATAATAGGGGAAGGGGAGGGAAAGAAATTTTTAAGAGACCAGATAGATTTATTTTCTCTTTCTTCTGGCCGAGTGATAGATGGAACAATGCTTTAGAGATCTTCTATTGGAGAGGGTCTACACTGGCTGATTAAGATGTCCATGCTTCCTCCTAAAATATGGAATCCCTCCTTTAAATTTCAGCTTATGTAGTTGTAGGATCCCTCTCTCTAGGATTTGAGGATTGACTAGTGGTATGAAAGGTATCCATCTCATTGCACAACTATGTATACTTTTGTCAAGAGATTGCAATATGTGAAGTATAAGCTCAAGATTTAGAATAGAAAGTGGTTTGGGAATCTTCACTTCAATAAAATGGCAGTGCAAGCCTGACTTGATTCTATCACTCAGATAATATATGATCAGGGGCTTTCCATAGACCTCATTTGGGGAGATGATATAGAAATTAAAATGACGGAGGAATGGGAACTCTAAGAGAAGATCTTCTGGAAACAAAAGTCTAGAATTGATTGGCTATAGGAAGGGGATAAAAATACTTCTTTCTTTCATAACTTGGTCAAAGCTAGAAAAAATAATAATCTCATTACCTATTTGGTTTCTTTAGAGGGGGTTCAACTTTATTCTTTGGGTTAAATATCTTAGGAAGCATTTCAATATTTTTCTTCCCCGTTTAAGGATGATTCCCTTCTTGGTAGAGAGGATGAATCCTCTATTCTTATCTACATTGCTACATTGATTTCCAATGAAATGGATATGGCTCTCACTCACCCTATCTCACTACAAGAAGTGGAGGATGTTTTTTTCACATGAAAAAGATAAATATCCTGGCTTTGATTGCTTCTCGATTGAATTTTTCAGGAGTTTTGGGAAATTATAAAGTTTGACCTGCTAGAAATTGTCAAAGAGTCACATAGGAATAATTAGATGTTAAAATCTATAAATTATACTTTCATAACTTTGATTCCTAAAAAAGAGAATGCGAACATATTAGAACAATTTTAACCCATTGCACTGTGTAATGTGGTTTATAAGATTATTACTAAACTGATAGCTAAGAGACTTAAGGGGTGTCTCAAATATCTGATCTCCAATGAATAGGGTGGTTTTTTAATGGGTAGAAAAATTCTTTATGGGATAGTGATTATGAAGGAAACCATTCACTACATGGAGAATTCAAAAGAAAAGGCAATGTTTATCAAACTAGACCTGGAAAAATATTATGATAGAGTTAAATGGGCCTTCTTGTAGAAAATTATTTTGGCCTTTGGATTTTGTGGAGATTAGGTGGACTGGGTCATGAATTGTGTTTCATCCATCTCCTTTTCATTACTTCTTAATGGAAATTTGTCTGAGTTATTTTAGGCTTCTAGGGTTCTTCGACAAGGGGATCCTCTCTCTCCTTATTTGTTTGTGATTATGGATGAGGGGCTTGGAAGATTTATCAAAGATATCCTAATTAGGTAGGGCATGATTTAGGGATGGAGTTGTGGTAATAACCTTCCTCCTTACTCCCATCTCTAGTTTGTTGATGACACTACTCTCATGGGAATAGCTAGAATTAGTGAAGTTGTTAATTTTAGGAGAACCTCATATATGTATTTGGCTTCTTCGGCGAAAAAGATTAATGAGGAAAAATATTCTATTTTATTCTTCAATATTCCTTGGGCTATTTAGAATAGGATTTCTCAAATTCTAAGATTTTAGATTGGGACTCTTCCTCTGGTGTATCTTGGGATTCCCCTTAGTATGGGATCTCAATTGAGGGATATCTGGTAGGATATTCTAGATAAATTCTAGAAGAGGGTTAGTTATTGGACATGTATGTGGCTATCATCGGTAGGAAGATTGACTCTTTTGAAGTTGGTGGTTCAATCTCTCCCTATTTATAGATGTTTTGTGCAGGTTGCTCCCTCTAACTTTGTGAAGGAGTTTGATACTCTTTCACGTCAATTGTTTTTGTCCAGAAATTTTCTTGCTTCTAAATGAAGTATGGTTAGATGGGATTTAGTCAGTAGGAAAAACAAGGAAGGAGGTTTGGGTCTTAGGCTTGCAAGTTTGATTGGAAAAGTTCTTATTGCGAAGTTGTACTAGAGATGGTGTATGTGTTAGGATAGATATTGGTCTAAAATTCTCACCCATAAGTACCTTAGGGGAGTGAATATTACAAATGTTCACCGATTTATTTTGGAGGGGAAGGGCTCCATGATCTGGGATAATCTTAAAAGAGGTGCAAAGATCATCAAGGAGGGTATTTGTTTTGGATCTTTAATAGGGGTACAAAGGCTCGCTTCTAACATGATTCCTTAGATTGCCACTCCTCGATCATCTTTTAGTTTCCCCATCTTCAACCCCTATGCATTTTGATGAGTGAGGTTGGTTGGACTAGGATGGAAGATTTTAAAACCACTATGCTGAGGGGATATTTGGAAGTTACTTATTTGTAGGACCCTGATGACTGTCTTGTTGAGGACTCAAAGGATAATAGACAGGAACTAGCCGAGAGTCTAGTTGGTAGATTATGCATTGCCCTTGACTAGAGAGATGTTAAAATTTTCAGTGGCTTCTAGTTACCTTTCATTGGATGGTAAACTCCATGGTCAGGGAGGTGTGCCTTGGTGGAAGTAGGTTTGGAATAGTTCTTCTTGACCTAAGTGCAATTTTTTTCTTTGTCTAGTTGCCCGAAATAGATGCCTCACTTGAGAGAATCTGAGGAAGAGAGGATTTCAAGGCTCATCAATTTTTGTTCTTTGCAGAATAGTGAAGAAAGTACTTATCATATTTTCTTCTACTATTCCTATTCGAGGGAGATATAGCATTTATGGTGGAGAGCACGAAATAATTCTTGTGTTCATGCTACCTCTTTGGTTGAGTTTTGGGACAACCCGATGGTAAAGACCAATATTCTTGATACTGCTTGGATTATTGGCCCAACTTTTATTATTTGAAATTTGTGGTTAGTGAGAAATCATATAATTTTTCAAGGTGTTGAAATGGGGAGTTTGTTAATGTGGGGAAAGATTGTTAGCAGACTTCAGGAGACTATTTCTATAAAGTATAATTTATCTTCTCCTGTGGAGGATTATGATCTAATAAGAAACCTTAATTTAGTTGGTAATGGAGTTGCTTCTATTCATAGAAGGAGATCGAGACAATCTAAATAGAAAATTAATAGAGAGGGGATATGGCTCCCTTCCGAGGGATTTTTGAAGGTTAATACTGATGGGCCATCTAGAGGGAATCCTGGACAAGCATGAATTGGTGGTATTGGTATGAGTAATGATGAGAATGTAGTGTTCTTCTTCTCCATCTATAAAGGACAATATTTGAATAATTTGATGGAGGCCCTAGCTATTTTTCATGGTGTTGAGAGAGGATTCTCTTTACGTTGGAAGATTATTATTTGTGAGTTTGATTCATAGATTGTGGTTGATATGTTGAATGACCATCAGTTGGATGAAATTTCTTCATTGTTATCCTTAGTGGCTAAGTAGATCCTAAATCTTTGCAATCCCTTGGATTCAATTTCCTTTTTTCATATTCCTAAGGAGTGGAATAAAAAGGCTGATTTCCTGGCTAAGCGCTTCTGAGAGCCTAGAGGGTTGTGGTGTGAATGACTAGGAAGCTCTTCCTCCAAATTATCTAGAGAGTCCAGATGAATTAATTAGGGAGCATGTAAACTTGTAATGACTCTCTGATGTTGTGTTCTCTTGTGATCCCATTTTGCTGGCCTTGTTTGTGAGGTCTAGTGGGCCTAAGGTTTGTTTCTCTATTATAGTTGGTTTCATTTGAAGAATTATTTTACCTGTCTTTTTAAAAAAATTATTATTTTTTATTTAATTATTCTACAAATTCATATTATAAGAATACTTTTAAGTTTTTTTTAATAATTAAATTATTAATAATATTTTCAAAGTCTACCAAACTTATGTACTACAACCTAAACATTTTTTTTGTTTGATAAATTGTGCCCATGGACGGTGTTCCCTTTTAGTTAACCATATTCACAGAAAGGCGGTTGCTCCCTTTTAGTTAACCAGATTGAAAAAAAATACAAAGTGTAAAGTCTTGGGTAACACAAACAATCATAGCCCAACAAAACTAGGTAAAGCTAAAATTTTGGAGTAACGTGACCAACTATATAACCTATGAACAAATAGATAGAATATATCACCCTAATAGAGACACTAATCACTCTTCTTAGTCATTGGAAAAACATCAATTGGCCATTTAAGTCCATCAAATCCGCCCATAACTAGTATTTTGTTAAAAAAAATTCTTTTTATTACTTTGTGACGATGTTGAATTGATCAAAGATGAAGAAAAAAATGTGGAAAAAATGGAAAACACTCCACTAAAGCCTCTCAACTACAATCTTTTGGAAGTTTGGAGCAAGAAAAACACCAACACCTTATCGAGTGACTTCTAGCACCACATATAGATTGTCCAAGAAGTGTTTTTTAATTAATCCTAGATAGATCTTTCAATATTTCCTTTAGTTCATCTATATCTAGTAAGGAAGTCACAAACATGGAGGATATTTTCATGTTCCCTTTTCTAGAAATAAACTTACTTAAGTCCCTATTGCCAAAAATAATAAGTTGGTTGTGATGGGATATATTGGAAGAAATCATTTATTTAATATTTATATTGTTTGAGCTCAATTCACATCTCTTGAAAAATTAAATATTAAATATATTGTTATTTTATTATTACTAGAATAAAAGGGGTGTAGAATTACTTTGGACTCAACCGGATTCAATTACAGACTTATTAGAGCATCTTCATGAAACAAAAAAATTATTGAGTTTAACTGAGAGTTTAGTTGTTGAGCAGGCCTGATTCCCAATTTTTATTGGTTTTACCTTCAAATCATGGCATGAGTTTTTTAGGTGCCCAATTTGAGCATGCAAAATATAAAAGATAAAAGTCATTCATTTTTTTTTGTCATTTTGATATCTACCATTTTATCTCACAAAGCATAATGCTTGTGGAGATAAATCATTGAAGTTAGAGGATTGTGAATAGGATTTTTAGGATTTATAGGTGATTTGAGGACATGAGGCATGAAATTTTTATGAGAAATATCATCTAGAGGTTGCCAATGTAATGAAGTAGTTATTTTGTGGGTTTCCAAATTTATATATTTGTGGAGTGCGATTTGTTGTGTTTCTAAGCTTCAGGTGCAAGAATTTATTTTGTTAGTTTTTTGCTATATGTTTTATTATATTTCTATATGTACATGATTTATATACCATCCTAGAGATGTTAAGATATAATTTTTTTATCAATTTGGAGGTATTTCTATTCTTTTCTTTTCTAGGCTTTTTAGCTTCATCACTGGCAATAAGGTTACCTTGTTTGTTGTGGATTTTCCATATAAGATTAATTTGGTTGAAAAGATTTCGAATACTATAATTTATTTTGGTAGATTCATATTTTTGTAGAAAAACTTGAAAAATAATAATTAATTTAGTATTGTGATGTTTTGAGCTCAATAGTCTAGATTGAGAGCAAATTATACCATTATGTTATCTCTATTAAATTGATGAATCAATTTTTTTTGCAATTGAATGTTAAAGATAATTTGTGGATTGAAATTTTATTTTCTATACAATAAAAACTAAAATTTCATAGTTTATAATCTAGGAAATTATAGTGGCATCAGACTCAATATCTTGCTAGCTTGTTGGGTTTTGATTTATTGATCATGGAAGGTTTCTTCAAGGTTTTTTCAAGAAATTCATCGAGGATAAGTTATCAAAATTTTGAGGAGTACTTTTCAAAGGAAAGATTTGAAAAACCATTCTATGAATATTACCTAAGAAGATCAATTTGAATAAGCTTACAAAAATCAAGGAGTAGGTAGAGTCACAAAATATAGTTAAGTAGGCCAATGAGAAAGACCTAGAAAAGAAGACCTTATAACTAAAAGAATTGTTGGTTGCAATAGAACCATAAAAGATCAAGGAAGAAAAGATTGAACCAGAGTCTAAATCAACTCTAAAAGAGGAAGAGGAACTGAAATATTTTGGCGACCTATAGTAAGTTATCACATGAATATCTAATATTTATAGCAAGGAAGTCAACGAGGAATCAATTTTGGATTTTGAAGGTATTATTCAAAATGTGATTCAATTTATAAGGACAATCTATTAGGAAGTCATGAGTTCATGAAGACTGATTTAGATGAAACCTTTTCTATTGATGAATTTCATTTCGAACGTGATAGTGATGCTCAAGAATTTCCAAATAAAATAGATGTGATACAAGGTGGAAGAGAAATCCTTCTTTACAATTGCAAAATATCTCATGGATGATGTGGGATCCAGGTGCCTTACACATAAGCAATATGTAGGTTTAAGGTAAGAACTTTCTGATAATGAAATATGTTTTAATCAGGTCTAATGATTGTTTGCATCAACAATATCATGATAAATGTAAGAAAGGAAATACATTTCTAGCTGGATGTGAGGAGATCTAGATGAAGGGACATGAATTTTATTTTTTACATACAAAGGTTGTGCTAGTGATTTACTTTTAGATGGAAGAATGTGTTGAGAACATCTATGGAAAAGGTTGATAAACATGCTGAATATAGCTCCTGAGTAGTGCAAGGAATCATGATGGTGTATCCACAACTATTAGTTCCAGAATGGTGAATGAATTATTATTGGACAACCCAAGATATGGAAACGATTCCCAATTTTCAGATTTATTGCCTCTTCTTATACAAATAAATTTTTTATGTTAACATGGATATTTTTCTAAAAAAGAGAAATAGGGAAGATGATTTTATGTTTTTCTTGAATTCTTTAACTTTTGAACGAGAATAAAAAGGAAAAAAATTGTGAATTCTAATGAATTAGTAGGAGTCCAATATTTTCAATTCCTAAAGTACTCCTTAGAACTCTATCCTACAGTTGAAGATAAAGGTACGATACTTGGCATACTCCATGGTCTTAGAGAATAATACACAAATGAAGGAGAAGTTCTATTTGAAAAAAATGTTTAATGAGAGAGCATGCAAAGCATTATGCCTTCCAATCAACAACCTACTTGCTTATTTTTTAATGTATGAAAGCCTTCAAATCTACATAACATGACACTTACTACTAATGTTCCCACAATTATTTTGGATAGATCTAAGATGAACCCATTTGTTCATTGAGATGGAAACTAATGTATATTAGGAGCCTATGTGGAAGAATGATTTGACCCACCTTGGTGAAGACAAAAGAGTCTTAGATTTTCAAGAGGCAACAATGTTAAGGGCATTGAAAGCATTTACGAAGGTAATCAACTCATCTTGTATATTTTCATTTCAAATTTATCACATTAATTTATATTCAATATGATGTTTAGGGAGAAGATACCTGGACTATATTAGCACAAAGGTAGGACTCCAATCAAGTGGATAAAAGGAAATCGAGTAATCTAAGAAATGGGTTTTTTGTTCATGAAAAAATATTTTAGTATGCTTTAGTATTTGAAATGATTTGGCTAGTTGCACAATAATGACTTTTACTTTTTGGCTAAAATAGGACACTGGAATCAACATTTTCAACTAAATATTTACTTCTTGACTTCTATAGCAGCTAACTTACTACGAATTTTGAAGCTAATGCAAACTAGTGATTTGTAGGATTTGATTATAGATTTGAAACATTTTTTTTTTTTTGGAAATAAATGGTAATTTTGTTAGAGTTAAAAGGGTATTTTCACTTATTAATTAAATCATTATTGATTTAATTATTAAGTCACCTTTCACATATTAATTAAATCATTATTTGATTTAATTATTAAGTCCCTTTTATCTCTATTTCACTTAAGCTAAACTTTAGGCATGCAATAATTGATTCTTCTATTAATTATTCATGCAACCTTGGTTTCTTCACCCTACCTTGGTTTATTCACCCAACCTTGGTTTCTTCACCCATCTTTGGGTTTTGATCTCCTTTATAAGGATTGATCACTTTGTAATTAAACAATATTTTTTTGGTAATTCCATTCCATTTTTATTGAATCAATTGAGGATGTTTCCTCTTTCATAGATCTGTTGTTTTTGGCCTCCATAGCTTTTGCTTCTCTCTTTCTGTGATAGGTGTTTGCATGCAGGTGATTCTTGGGAGCTGTAAGGTTGATAGTTTTTTATCAACTCCAACATGGTATCAGAGCACCGCCCTTTCATGCCCCTATTCTCTTCATGAGATATTTGGCCTTGTTCTTTAAATCTATGTTTTCGAGAGGTTTTTGTCTCAAATTTTCATGAATTTTGGGAGGCTTTATTTTTTGGAGCACTTTGGGTAAAAACTGACATTTGGGTTGTGTCCGGAAGGCCCAAGAAACCCAATTTTCATATAAGACATGTCCA
>MU226116.1:956285-1004987 GCA_018584345.1 Thuja plicata
TTCCATTTTTATTGAATCAATTGAGGATGTTTCCTCTTTCATAGATCTGTTGTTTTTGGCCTCCATAGCTTTTGCTTCTCTCTTTCTGTGACAGGTGTTTGCATGCAGGTGATTCTTGGGAGCTGTAAGGTTGATAGTTTTTCATCAACTCCAACATGGTATCAGAGCACCGCCCTTTCATGCCCCTATTCTCTTCATAAGAGATTTGGCCTTGTTCTTTAAATCTATGTTTTCGAGAGGTTTTTATCTCAGATTTTCATGAATTTTGGGAGGCTTTATTTTTTGGAGCACTTTGGGCAAAAACCGACATTTGGGTTGTGTCCGGAAGGCCCAAGAAACCCAATTTTCATATAAGGCATGTCCAATTTGGACATAGTTGAAATTTGGGCGCTATTTTTTGCATGCACGACCCTTGGCACATTTTATGAGGCAAAAGTCTACTTCAATTTCCATGCCCCTCGATTTCCATGCCACATCGATTTGTGTGCCACCTCAATTTGTGTGCCACCTCAATTTGTGTACCACCTTAATTTGCGTGCTGCCTCAATTTGCATGCTACCCGATTTGTGTGCCGCCTCGATTTGCATGCTACCTCGGTTTCCATGCCGCTAATGTCAGCAGTCATAGGTTTGATAGCGAGGTTAAATTTGATGGCCATGAAACTATCATACAACTTGTTTTTTTTTCCATAATGAGCAACATGTGGTTTTTTCGCTCTATCTGGAGCAAACGGAGGCCAATTTTTGACTTCTTTATATCGTCAGAAAGCTCTTTTCGAGCCGGACACTTTTATGGAGGTTATATTTTCTATTTTTCCATCTTGTAGCATTTTTTGGTAGTCAAAGTCAGAAATCTATTTTGCACTTCGGGAGCCATATTTTGCTCATTCGGACTCCATTTTTCAACTTCCTCATGGCGTCGAAAAGATGGTTATATTATCTATCTACTTGTATGGGTCTCACACCCAGAATTTGCTCTAGGTAGTTTTTATTCAATTTTTTTTTTTTTTCAATCTGATGGATATCTTGGATATTTCAGGTCTTGGGATCATTTTATGTGCATGGGATGATTCCTTGAGAGTAGTTACATATGTTTCTTTTGCTTTCAATCATTCCTGGATATTGTATACATCTTTTTCTGTAGCTTTTTTGCAAACACATTGAGATAAAGTGTCATCTTGCATGTTTGGGATCCTGCACGTTTTGTGCCTGATTGTACTCGCATTATTTATAAAGTGCCATGGGGGGTTGCTGAACCTTTGTCAAGTGAGTGTTCCTTCCATGACATTAGCCTCATGTGTGTCCGTGACTGATCATCCTTGACACATACTTTATTTCTGCTTGTACGTTCTTCATGATGCAATTTTTCTTGGTAGTCTCTCAGTATATCTGTTATACCTCTCCCTTTCAGCATTATGGGGGGGGTATTACTGTTGGTTCTTATGTTTCCTTGGTTCGATGGAGTGAGCTATGTATTTATTATTTGTTCCTATGTACTAGGCAGATGCAGTGGCTGGTACCTATGCATTTCAGTGAGATAGATCATTTACCATATGGACACTCTTCTTTCGTTCCTATTTTGGAGGCTTCAGACTTGGTGTGTTTGCCATTTGTATCTTTGAGTTTCAATGTTTGCCTTTTTTTCCATCAAGATTCGAGTAGTGTCGTTTGAGGGCACTCATACAGAGCAGTTATTTGACAGTGTTTTGCAGCTTCATGCTTCAGAGGTGTTCTACATATTCTTTCTTTGTTCCTATTTTTTGGGACATTTTCTAGTTTGGACGCTTCTTTAGTCCTTCACTAGACTTCATCTCTTTTTGGAGAGAGGTTTTTCCCATTGGGTTTTCTCCTTTTCTCCTCTTTACAGAGATTTTTTGTACTTGGGTACCTCATCAGGCCATGTTGCCAGGACCCATCTTTCTTGCTTTCAGTAGTTGTTTCAAGGTTTTTAGCTTCTCCCTAAGTTTATCTTAAAGGGGGGTGTTAGAGTTAAAAGGGTATTTTCACTTATTAACTAAATTATTAAGTCACCTTTCACTTATTAATTAAATCATTATTTGATTTAATTATTAAGTCCCTTTTATCTCTATTTCACTTAAGCTAAACTTTAGACATGCAATAATTGATTCTTCTATTAATTATTCACGCAACCTTGGTTTCTTCACCCTACCTTGGTTTCTTCACCCAACCTTGGTTTATTCACCCAACCTTGGTTTCTTCACCCATCTTTGGGTTTCGATCTCCTTTATAAGGATTGATCACTTTGTAATTAAACAATCTTTTTTTGGTAATTCCATTCCATTTTTATTGAATCAATTGAGGATGTTTCCTCTTTCATAGATCTGTTATTTTTGGCCTCCATAGCTTTTGCTTCTCTCTTTCTGTGATAGGTGTTTGCATGCAGATGATTCTTGGGAGTTGTAGGGTTGATAGTTTTTCATCAACTCCAACAAATTTTATGTAACTTTCATGACTTATTTTTTATGATAATATATAATTTTCAAAAGTGGCGTTTATGTTGTAACACACTTATTTTTATACAAAGGATAAAATTCTATTTTTTAAATATAGATTTTTGAAACCAATATCTAGCATTTCATTCTATTTCATAATGTTTTATTGTATATAATTAGGTTTTGAAGTTAAAGTCATTATTTAGACATAGGTGTATGTAGAAATTGCATAACTTGTTTTGTATGAATCAAAATTCAATTTTTTCAATCGAAACATCACTACCTAATGTGTAGATTTTTTTTCACTAATTCACTACTTTGATATGTAGAACATAAAACTTAATGTTTGATCAAAAATACATCTTTAGTTTTATATATATATATATATATATATATATATATATAACCAACATATATTAAATTTATACTTATTGGAAAGCTTGTTGCGAGGGATACAATCTTGCAAATTAGTTTTACAAGGTAATTCCATTTGGAGGTCAAACCTAAAATTTGAAAGTTATTTTTCTAAGGAAAATTATAGAGGGAGGGTAGAGAGGCCCAACTAAAGGACCTTAGTTCAAAGGACCTTCAAACAAAGGTATCTTTGAGTGAACATATTAACTTCATTTGAAGGTACCTTTTGCGGCAATTAACAATCATGGTTATCATTGATTAACCTATATTGAGTTATATACAATCAATTTGATTATACGCGATTGATCTATTGAGAAAATTTTACTTTCTTATACATTTTGATAAACATTTCAAATCCTATGGAATCCTAGGGCTTTACTTTAGGATTTATACCTTCATGAATTTAAGGTTTCAAAAATGCATTTATATGATTATATCATCTTATTTAAAATCTTATTAGAAGGCTTTTTTCCCTTTTGATATTTTGTTATTATAAATTCTCTTTTATAGTTTAATTTTTTTACACATAAATTTTACAACCATAAAGTTTATAATCATGAAAAATATTAAATATGGTTATTAAAAGAGATACCTCAACTAAACCTTGAGTTCTCTAGAGTTGTTGTATTTCTTATGATTTCTTAGTGCAATGGAATTGTTTGTAACACAATTGGAGTGTAGGTTTCTACATACATCTTCTAGTATAATAACAAGTAATTCTTTGTTTGTTCTCTAAAGTAAAATAGTGTGAATGGATGTTTTATTTCATACAAGAGAGGAGTTAGTTTAAACTTCCAAAGAAAGTAACAAGATGAAATAAATTTTGTCCATCTTAGGCATTATCCAAGTCAACTAAAATTTCATGACACCTACAACATGAGCTCTATCACTATGAATGTATCATTTTTTGCAAAATCATCATGTTTTATAACATATGTGGCATCGAGACCTACTAGATATCCATAATGAATTTGAGAGGGAAGAACAAGGTGAGGAGTTGCCCTTTATATGAAAAGTTTTGATAGGTTCTTAGAGCATACATTGGATGAGTGAGTGGTAGTATTTATGGAGAGCACATAGTAGCAAGGAACAACTATAAAAAAAAATCAAATGTGTAAGATAAGCATTATTAAATTTTTTTTTTTCTCATAGCACAAGGGAGGAAATAGTCAATTTAGGTTGACACATTTATTTTAAAGTTTATAAAGTATTAAAATATTTATGTTTATAAATGATTATAAGTAATGATTATGAACAAAAGACCATATCTCTTAAGAATAAAGATACATCAATAGCTAAGAGAGTATACAATAACCCCTTCATAAACATTAATATATGTTTTCAAAGCACTTTTCAATAAACATTTTATCATAGCTATGGTAAAGAATGTATAATCATTCATGGTTAATCAAATCAAAATGTGCACTAAAAATTATTCTCAAGAACTCTAAGCATCAAGAACATCTATTGTTTTAGGGTTTTATCTTTTTAGAACTACTATTTTATGATTTAATGGTTTTGTGCTTTTTACTATTTTAGGGTTTGAGTCCAAAAGTGTTAAATAGGAAAATAGAAAAAAAATTCATAGGTAAATTTAAAGAAAAATAAATTTATTCATAACCCTAAAAAAAGTTAATAATTTTTCCTTACAATTTTTTACAAAAATAAACAAAAATGAAGGGAGTGCACCTGGTTGATCCAAAAAGTAGTTGGGAGGAGGGATTGAGGTCTTTGAATAGGCACACATTCTACTTATGGGCTCCTCTATGCATGGGTCACTACTGAGATCAAGTGAAAATGATCTCATCAACATTTTTTAAAGTAAATACTTGTTCAAAATAGGTACCCATTTTGTTAAAAATGGACATCCATTTTACGATGGGTACCCATTATTTTCTAATTAGGTACACATTTTAAATTTTGGATTAGGCACCCAAACCTAAATGGGTGCCCAATTTTTTCAAAAAGGGTACCCATTTCTAGAAAGATTCCCAATGTTGATAAAACTTTCCCCAAATTAGGACCCAATACATTGTACTCACCCAAAAATCTTATAATAATTATATAGATCCTTTGAGTTGCATCTTCAATTTGTTATCTCAAATAGGGAATGCATGTAAATAATAATGTAACTACATATGCATCCTCATGTTTTTCAATCAAATGGTGTCATCACTCTTTATTAGATAATTTGATGGGTCATCATCCTCTTGAACTCTAAACTTCATCCTCCACTCAATAGACGGTGCTTTCCCTTCAAAATTATTTTTTATCTTCTCAACAATCTAATCAAACATGTCAATGTAGATATATTTCATTGTGTATACATTTTCAAAATAATGATGACATCATAGATGTAATTTGTAGAAAAAAAATACTTTCTTATGAAAAACACATCACTAAAGTCTCTACATGCCTTTAATTAAGGTATAATTATCACCATAATTTTTCAAAATATAAATAAATTTCACAATGCACGTGTTAGGTATATCATGCATCTTATTTAAAGACCATACATCAATTGTAGGGAGAACACTCTCAACTGTTGGCACCAGAATGCAATCAAAATGTCTTCTCCTTTTACAAATTTTTAAATCTTTAGATGTGTCTTAATCTTGTCTACAAAGTGAAATCTCTCTACCTTTATTCACTTTGAACTTGAGAAAACAAACCTCAAGCGAGTAAAAATCATGACAAAGTGACTTCACAAAGCCAAATTCACAAACTTGCGTAGACATAAAATTCTAAAGGTGTTAAATGCTTGATCCAGTAGATTGGGAGTTACTGGTAGGTGTAGGCAAGAGGCACCATTAATCTTCATATACATTCACATTGGATTTCCTCAACATATCTTAATGAATTGTTCACATGACCTTTCTAAGATAGAGATAGAGGAGTAATTATTGTTGAATAATCTTGGATAATTGGGGGGGGGGAGTGAATTAGTTGTCCCAAGATATTTTTAACCTTTAACTATAGTAGTAGAAGAGATAATTCAAACTAATAATTTAAACCACAATGATCATGAAAAATAAGGAAAATACTATGCACAAGGAACACTATATTTCCATGGAAAACTGAAGATGAGAAAAACAAAAAAATATATCTCGGAAACAAAAAATATACCAGTCCACCCGAATTCTAATGGTAGAACTATGTAATGTCCCTATGATCACCAAATAGCTCCCATAACACCAACACCAAAATGACTGACAGTTCCTGCCAAACCAAATCGAATTTGAATGTAGATTTTGTTGAACACCTCATAGGGAAGCAACTTAAAATGTTGACAAATATTTCTTCCCAAAACTATGCAAGGTGAGTTTCCATACACACTTTCCAAAAATTGCGCAGCTAAACATTTGAAAGGGATCATGCACATGAGGATCAAAGGAAAAATTTTAGGCACCACTCACTATGTAAACTCCTAAAAAATACTTAGCGAGCTCTGTCTGAAATCCTAATGTACTGGAAGGATCCCAAACTTTGAATAGAAGCCTATCGATTAAGACATCCTCATACTTCTTTTTCTCAACTCTAAATTCAAATTCATCATGCCCAAAGTGGTGAAGCCAATAAATGTGACCCACCCAAACTACAGTGCTAACCTTGTAAACACTCATGTCCCAAAGCATAGTAAACTCACATCTATCCATACTATGGAGATAAGAAAATATGAAGGTGTCTGTAACATCATCACTATCTCCATCCTCTACTAGGCTCCCATGTATGTGCTGACTCTGCAAATAATCTAACTTGCATCCACTGATCCCATCTATAGTAGATGGAAAATACCCATCCCAAAAAGGATGGTACAACCTCGGAACCAATCCATGCTGATGCATCATAAAATCCTCTATGTGTGGATAAAAAAGTAGTGATGAGTACTCCCTATGAAGTCATGATAACAAACTCCCACCTTGGTCAAGCACTGACTATCATAGTACTAAATATAACCTCTATCATCTAACTCATCCCCAACAACACCTATAGTGGATGTAACTGTGGAAGAATATGATGCAACATGTGGTTCTTTGCTGCTCTGGATAGATGCACTCATCCCAATAGTATCAATTGCACCTATAATATGATAGATGTTGTCACATCCTCAACATGCTCATAGCTATAAATTGTGGGTATAAGGTCATCACCAATTGCAAATGTGGATGACTGTACTATATCTATAATTGGTGAAGACTATTTCAACCTCAACTCCATGGAAATCTCCTCAATCTGTGACTAAGACTGATGAAAGGACAATTGTGCTCTCTCTAATGAATCCATAGTCACTCTCAACTCATGAGTGAGCTCTTCTACCTCCTCCTCCTTTTCCCTCACTGCATCATAGTAAATGTAATCCTGCTCGAGAAGATAGTCTCTATCAACCAATAACTATAAATAGTTATGTTTCATCATTCCAATGCCTTCTTAAAGTGAATGGAACTCTACCAGGGAAATGCCACTATCACTGTGCTCAAATGTCATAGAAGCACCCCAACAAAATGTAGACAAAATATGACGAGAAAAATCAAAGTGCTCTATGGCTATGGAAATCATGTTGTCACCAACCTTAATTTGCCCAACCAAATGATGAGGAATCTGTAACTTGTGAATCCCATGCAAGCTCTCTGAATCAAATTCTTGCACTATGATATGATGGTGTATCTGCAACACTCACCTCATGATCAACATGTGTGCTATCATTAGTGCACACATCAACATCCTAGGTACTGCTACTAGGTGCCTTAACGATTGACTCAATTGGTAAGGTAGAGGTCGTTGATGTGACAATATCTTCATACTTCTTCCAAGGTAGCTGCATGTCCATCCAAAACCTGATCCTGGGACCTATTGCAAACCAATGGATTTTCTGATTTATCTTCCAAGGTCTGATTTGAAAAATTAAACTCATCATGGTATGGATCTACATCACCATTCTCATTTTTAGCACCCAAATCTTGAGTACCTACACGTGGAAACCAACTAGAAGCATGTTCATTGTACCACTCTATTGAATCTTTACCTGTAGGTGTGGATGAGTGTCTAAATTTCCTCAAAAGATAATCTTCATAACGCTGTAAATCATAACCTAACCTTTGTTGAGCACGGGCAAGGTCCTTAACAATATTTTCCAAGCTATGCCACTTTCACATACCCAAATAAAAACAAGAGTGATGGTCACTCAAATATCATTTGTATGAATACTATAAATTTTTTTTTTTGCGAACCCAATAGGATGGTAGGAAACCACTTTGATACCAAAATAAGAACCCCTGTAGGCTCTAACTCTCCCAAGCCACTAATTTTGATATGTAATGATTTATATGACTGATTTTTGAGATAAATATGCAATTTATTGAATTTTAATTAAGTGTTGGCAGGCAATATAAAAACTTTGCATAATTATAACAACACATGAATTAAAATTGGAAATGAGCTTATAATTAACCAGCAATGATTTGTCTTATTCATTTAATAAACAATGAAAAAAATTCTCTTACAATTATAGGTATTCAAAAATGAAGTTGCAACAAACTTCATCCTCCACTCAATAGATTGTGCTTTCCCTTCAATTTTTTTTTAAAATCTTCTCAACAATCTGATCAAACATGTCAATGTAGATATCTTTCAATGTGTATACATTTTAAAACTAATGATGACATCAGAGATGTACTTTGTAGAATAAACTAATGAATTCAATAATATCAAAGTAAATAATCACTAAAGTATCTACACACCTTTAATTGAGGTAATTATCATCATAAATTTTTAAAATACAAATAAATTTCGTAATGCACATGTTAAGCATCTCATGCATCTTTTTCAAAAGACCAAGCATCAAATGTAGGAAGAACACTCTCAAGTGCTGGCACCAGAATGCAATAAAAATTTAGTCTCCTTTTAAAAAAATTTAAATCTTTAGATGTGTCTGTCTCATCTACAAAGTGAAATCTCTCCACCTTTATTCACTATGAACTTGAGAAAAGAAACCTCAAGTGAGTAAAACACATGACAAGGTGACTCCACAAAGTCAAATTCACAAACTTGTGTAGATATAAAATGTCAAAGTTGTAAAATTTATTGGGAGTTACTGGCTAGGTGTAGGAAGGAGGCACCATTAATCTTGATATGTATTCACATTGGATTTCCTCAACTTAGCTTAATGACTTGTTCACATGAATTTTCTAAGATAGAGATGGAGGAGTAATTATTGTTGAACAACCTCATATAACTAGGGGGGGTTGAATCAATTGTCCTAATCTATTTTTAACTGTTAACTTTATTGGTAGATGAGATAATTCAAAATGATAATTTAAACCACAATGATAATGAAAACATAAGAAAAATACCATGCACAATGAACACTAGATTTACGTGGAAAACCCAAGATGGGAAAAACCACACAGATACTAATTCTCATGTATAAGAACACTAGTTAATGTGACATTAGTTAAGGTTACATTGGTTAAGGTTATTTTTACAATGCTCACTAAAAGTACGGCTCACTATCGATCAAACTAACTTCCTGAGATATAAAATAGCTATCAAAGCTCAAGTAAAAATGATCTTACACAAAAAATTTGAACTGATGAAATTGTATCTATGGATGCATGGATTAAATTATGGTGAATAGAACTATCTCTTTCAGCAGAAGATCTAGATAGAGATCTTCTTCCAGCCTTCAACACACTTTTGCAAAATCTTTCTGACACAACATTTACTATGCCTTTAGTATTATCCTTTGGACTTCTTATTTTGTTTGCAGACCTTGGTATTAAATCATACTAGCATGATACTACCTTCAACATTATCTCTTCTTCCATATGTTGGGAATAATAGGTACTAAGAGGGGGGGGGGGGTGAATCTGTACAAACTGATATTTTACTAATTCAACAACTGAACAAAATAACTACTCCAATGCTTCTCAAACCTATAAAATAAGTATCTTATGAAAATACGAATGAAACAGTAATAACAAGCTTCCAAAAATTTCACACATATAACACAGTAATTTTCATACAGAAACCCTTGTAAGAGGGAAAAAAACCATGGTGGGGACGACACCCACAAGCACAATAATTGCAGAATATGAGTTTTCCCTGTTAGGAGCTACAATGTCCTTTTTGAGGGTTCACCCTGTTAAAAGTGACTAGTACACTGTTAGGAGTACCATAAGATTAGTCATGATCTAGCTTGCTAGAGGATTTAAAACCTCAATAAAGAAGTCACCTTGTTAAAGGATTTATAAATAAGAACTTGTTAGAGTCCACTCGGTTAAGGGATTTGACCCGCTGTAACTGTCAGGAAGGAAACAAGATAAAATGATCTTAGTATAGTACTTGATTGCTTAACAGATCCTATAATCTCTTCATAAAATGTACCTCTATACTCTGTAACTACTCTTTGTTCTCTGATCACAACTTGAACTTGAAATCATAAAAACCTAATCACCCAAAACAACTTTAACAACAACAACTACAACAACTCTCTCTCTCTCTCTCTCTCTCTCTCTCTCTCTCTGATCACAACTTCAACTTGAAATCATCAAACCCTAATCACCCAAAACAACTTTAACAACATCTCTCTCTCTCTCTCTCTCTCTAATTCCTTAAATAAACAATTTGCACCAGCCTAAAAATGATCTTCAAACTAATTTCCCATGACAACACCATGTGTCAAATTTATAATATTGATGAGTAAAATGATTTACCATGACCGTGTTAGGTCAAGATAAGATTTGTAGGCTTATATCTCCAAGATAACTAACACATTTTTACTTCTCCAATGTAATCTCTTAAATTTGTCTTAAATGCTTGCATCAATCATGTAAATACAAATACATTTGATGTATAACCTTTATCCATGTCATCATATCATTAAAAATAATCACATACACTTTACCATTCACCACTCTGTGATCTACTGACCGGTTGATCAAGAACAAAAAAGTCCTACCTGTCTTATTGTTAGTGTCACTCAAAACTTTATCACCGCTCAACCAAATGTGTTGTAGTTGGAACCACATTGCAATGTGAACTTGTTGAATCTTTATCTGTAACCGCTTCTCAAATTTTTTTATATCATGACCTTCACCAAAATGTTGTTTTCATAGGCTACCAATCTTTTGAACTTAACAAAATTTTAGTATACCTTCTTACCGACTATGCCTTCACTTTACCTATTTTATATTATGACTTATATTTACTTAGTTGCACTGTATTGACTTAGTTGACATAAATGACAACAATATACATGACTCCTTATCATTGCACCACAATAGTCAACAATATATAATACCAATAGTCTCAATCAATACCAACAATCTCCCCCTTTGGAATTGATGGTAAACATATACTAACTCCAATATATGCTTACAATCATGCAATCATAACATCAACTTATGACTCCCCATACTCATACTTTGCATACATGCATATACTCTCCCATTACATATACTTAACCATGCATATACTCCCCCTTTGACAACAATGACAAAGGTACCAAAAAATTGAATATATGTACACAAAATATTTACTTACATCCTATCAAAAATTACCTTGAAGTGAATATTTGCCAAAAACAAGGTTGTTTCCCATAGCTTCTGCAAGTACTTCATAGCCACAATTTTCTCAATCAAACTCAGGACTAGCTCTTCCATACTATTGAAAATGTTTGGGACTGGAAAGACAAATATGGCTTCTGCCTTTTTCACATTTTTTTGCATCATTTATATTGTAGGAGATAGGGTGGATTGAAGTTCTAGTAGAGTGATAAATCTTTGCTCTTCCTCACTTTGAATCTGCTTAACCTTTTTGTTGATTTTCTTGACCTGATGACTGTAAGTTATGAATGAACTTGATAGTGGATCAAGTTGCTCGCTTAAGTTCTCCAACTCCTTCTCAAGTTCATCTCTGCTTTGTTTGAATACCTTGATAGTTTGATAATAATTTGACCTGCCTTAGTCAATGTACTCTTAACTTCCTCTATCAAGTATGACAATTTGATCCTGTCTACTGTAATATTTTTCATCATCTTTCCTATCATCTTATTTTCTAAGTTCTCTTCTACATTCTTCACTACAACTGTCTATAAGTCTGGACCCTGATGTAGAATATCCTTCACAAGTGTGTCCATTTGATCAATATGTGTGTCATATTTATAATATGTTACCTCAGACACTAACTCAGCTAGGATGTCTCTAGCTTTCCTTAATACTCGTGTCTTCTTCTTTTTGATTTCATCTTGTTTCTTACAACTTGAACCCTTCATTGTTATGAAAGTTTCATCAATTCCTTAGGTTTCAGTTTGGATATATCTACCAGTGTGATCGGTAAATCTTCTTCATCAATTTTTTCTTCATCTTTAACAATAGTCATTGATTTATGTCTCTTATGTACACTAGATACTACAAGCCTTAATTCCTTTAAAATCTCAAGTTCTTCTTTAATCTTCTTTAGAGTCTCCACCTGCTTACTTTCTTCATATTTCTCTTCTTTCTTCTCATAAATTATCTCTTCTTTTTGTTCTTATTACCCAAATTCCTCACCATAGAGCAATTCAACTAGAGACAGGGGACAAGCATGTGGACTAATTAGGATCCTAAAAGAGTTTTAGCCCAGTGTGCCTTGGAAGAATGTAATACGACACTTAGGAAGGTTTCCATGATGTCTTTAGTATCCATTGAATGAGTGTGATCAGATAGAATAGAAGGTAACCAGTTAGAATGCGCGCTGGGGCATGCAGAGAAAAGAAAAAGCTTAAGGGACTTATCCCACATTCACAGTGTGGGTAAGTTATTAGTTGTTTTAATACCCTAGCGCATGACTTATAGGTAGCCAAAAGGAAAGTGCCTTTATGTAGATAAATCACACTCTAAGTGGTTATATGGAGCATAGGTTGGCAGTCAAAAGGTAAATTTTGTGAGCTAGTGCAAGGCGAGATAGATAGGTGGCAGCTCATCACAATCTCGTGCTCTGACAAATTAAGAGAGATAAATAAATAGGGATCATGAGGTGATGCCACATAGAAGTGTGGGGTCAAGAAATTGAGTAATTAGGTGATGCCACGTAGTCAGCTCAAGTCAGTCAGATAAGACAAATGGTGACTCATCACTATCCTGCAATCCTAGTGATGAGGATAGAGAAAGTTCATAGGATCATGAGGGATCTCCATGTGTCCAAGCGGAGTAGAGAAGTTAGTGGGTCTAGAGAAGCCCGATGGTAGCATGTCGTGATCCCGTGGTCTAATACAAGAATGATGATGAGGACCGTAGGATAGTCAGAAGATGACGTGTGGAAAGCAGAGCTCAGACTGAACAAGTGGACCTAGATGAAAGATGACAGTGTGTTGCTATCCCATGACACTAGTGATGAGGAAAGAGAAACACAAAAGAATAGTGACATAGTGACACATGGCATAAAAGTAGAGAAGATTGGGCCCAATGGTGCCAACTATCACAAGCTCTTGATCCTGTGGTCTGACACCAAAAAGATGATGAGGATTGCATGATAGTGAGAAGATAACATGTGGAAACCAAGCAGTGAAGAATGAGAGGGAAAGAGTGGGGCCGACAGGATAGATGGTAGAAGGTTTTAATCCTGTGATTTGACACCAAAAGGATGACAAGGATCATGGGATTAAAATAGAGAGACACGTAGCAAGGTGGGGTTAGATAGAAAGAAATCCAAAGAGAGGTAAAGAACAGATACATCCAACGGTCATTGTGATCCCGCCAAGAAAATTGCATGATAAATAAAACCTGTGGGATCATGGGATGCTACCACGTGTCCTGGCTGAGGTAGAATCAAGGTGATGGTAAGAAGAGCATAAGCCCATAGGCTGAATCAGATAAAGCCACGTGGTCTTGAGGTGGGGTCAAGGTAAAGTTAAAGGGTATGAAAAGGGTTTTAACTTAGACTTAAAAAGGCCCACATCATGGTCGAGGGTTCAAAATGACTAATTGGTTTGTTTAAAAAGGTGGTCGGCTTTTTAAAAGGGGTTTTGACTAGGGTTTCAAAATGACTTATATTTTTAAGGTGATGCAAAACGTGGCAAAACTTTTTGTTACTCCAATTTCACTTTGAAGTTGTCATTAGTTATCAAACAAATATCATGATAGTCGGTAACACAATCACAAAAAAGACAGTCAGTATAATCACCAAAGCACAGAGTTAACCGAGAGCACTGATCACACCCTGAGTTAATCGAGCATAATGATTATCTAGTAGACAGACTATACCGAGAAGTGAACAACACCGAGCTACATAGGATAACCGAACACTAGTATAACTGAGATACAAGGCAACACCGAGCACCGAGAGACAACAATAACTGAGATACAAGGCAACACCGAGCACCGAGAGACAACAATAACTGAGTGCAACAAAGACCACCTAAAATTTTGTTATGGCACATCATTCTATGTAACAACCTTTTTATCTAACCTAGATAATGGTTTACACGATCGAGGAGGACATTAATTATAGATTTAAAACATTAATTGTTTATCTCTCCTATGTGTAGATAATCAAGGTAAATTTTGTACACCATTGATCTGAGGGTAAGGATGTAATTGTTAAGCCCTAACTAGGTCATATCGTTTGATATATAAATGTATAGATGTCAAATTTTGTAATGTATTTTGATCAAGAAATGATCAAGTAGCCACCATACCATAGACATCAGAGATCAGACAAGGATTTTAAGGATAGAGACTACATTGCAGAAATTAGTTTTCAGAATTAAGGCAAGGCTACCGAGGAGATAGGGCAGAAGGTATTATCATTCAAATTGAGGTGATATATTTTGTATGAAGATAATGGATCTGTATCACAATATTGAAGATTGTATATGTTTTAGATCAAACTTCTGTTACTCTCTAACAATTGTAATAGACCCTAAATTTGTTAACAGAGTAGACTTAACCATCTTATTGTAAATCTCTTAACCAAGTGCACACATAGATTGTGTTACAAAATCCTCATAGGAGGTAGATCTAATCGATCTCATTGTTACTCCTAACAAGGTAAGATCATAAGAAGTGATCATTCTTTGTAAAGCTTTAACATGCTAACTTTATTTCTGCAATAGTGAAGTTTTGTGGGTCTCATCCCCACCGTAGTTTTTATCTTCTATAGGGGTTTTTTGTGATACCAAAATACTAGTGTCATGAGTACTTAATTATATGTATGTGTATTTTTTAATTTAAATGCATATACATTTCATCAGTGTTACTATATGTTTGGTGTATGCAATCTACTCAGTTGGTTAATAAAAAATAGTGGTTACAAAGAAATGGTTAAAAGTTTTTAAGGGTACTGATTCACCCCTCCCCTCTCAGTACACACCTCTCCATTATCCCAAAAATTGGTATCAGAGCCTTGTTCTCTATTTTAAAGGTTTAATAACTAAAGACAAAATATATTACAATGGAAATGTATACACTTTACAAAACTATTAAAAATCAAAAGTTACAGTTGCAGATCTATGTCAAACAATTCAAGGAAGCCAAAGAGAAACTCAGGGAGATTTTGATTAAGAGAAAGGACATGACACTTCACTATTGTGAGATTGATTATAATGAAGGAGAGATTCATGACCTATTTGATACATTTGGATCTGAATCTGGTAGCATATCTAATGCATCTGAAGGAATGATATCAAAGCCATCTGAAAGAAATCAACAACTTACTAAACAAGTGAAAGCACTGCAGATCGATCAAGACACACAAATGGTTAGAATGGTTGAAGTCATGAATGATCTAAAGAAATCTGAATAAGATAGAAACATGGTTGTTGATGATAGAAGACAAATGACTAAAAAATTACAAGAGAAAGAAACTGAGATGTCGAGACTTACTGAACATTACTTTGAGATCACCAATCAAGTGGTTGCTATGAGTCATGAGGCTAACCGAGTGAATACTGAACTTGTAAAAAGAATAGATGATATTGGTGTACAAAAATAATAAAATGAAAAAATGAGAAATGAAGTGAATATTTTACAACAACATAATGAAGTGATTAAGAGATCTGAAGAAATCACTAAGAGAATGGATGAATTTGTAAACTATCAAAAAATATTGAACAACAATACCGAATTAGGGTATACCAAGAAAGGAGAATCATCAAATCCAGCTGAACAAAGGAATGTATACTCAAGCCCAAAACCTAAGAAGCCCTCTTTCCATCACTGTGGAAAACTAGGCCACACATCAAATGTTTGCAGAAGCAAAGCAAAATGTAATCCTAGAAACCCTCCTAAATTCAATGGTATTTGTTATAACTGTAATAAGCATGGACATCATACACATGAATGTAGATCCAAGTTGAACAAGCCAAAAAAGAAACCATACATGGATAAATAATATAAAAATTACAACATGAATGGTCATACAACACAAGCATGCAAAAGAAACACAAAGCAAATCTGGAAGCCTAAAGAACAAGAAATGGTAAATCAACTAAGAAGACAAGGCAATGCTTATGCATGGGATTATAACACTCGGAGTAGTTGTGAAACATGTGGTAAATATGGACATATAGCATAAAATTGTATGAGACAATGGAGAACCAAGTATAGGAATTGGTCAAACTCTGGAATGACATGTTCTCACTATCACAGAGTCAGTCACTTAAGTAGAGATTCTGCAGACTGAATAAACACTTATGGGAATGGCAATACAATTGAGGAAATTGTAAGGATTAGAAATCAAATGTGGAGGAAAGCATCAAATGATAATGTAAGACCAAGAACAACAGTCAGTCACACCTCATCTAATAGATTAGGTGGTTCCACCGTCTCCAGCTGAGCAATACAAGTAGGTATGGAACTATGTTTTGCAATGCTATATCTTACATTAGTTCCTATATTCATTACACAAATGCAAAATTAGCATGAATAAATATGCACCATGGTATTATATTTTTGATTAATATGATCTAGTTGAGTTGGTTACTATGTATCAAGTTATAACTGTCACCCGATGAAAATGTGAAGACAACCGAGTTACTATGGTATACTCACTGAGCTGAAATATCATCAGTGTTAACTAAACATAATGTTTGTTCACCGAGTGGTTGATAAAGAGAATTTATTGCACCACCCTAAGTTATTTTTTATATATTTGGTTGACATGAACTCATTTGTTCACAATGCGATCACAAAGCAGAGCAGAGTAAAGAGAGCTAAGTTGCAGTAGAGCATTTTTTGAGAATTCTTCAAAGATTTAAGCACATTTCAAAGAACAAAAAGGTTAGTCACTACGCATTCTGCCCTCACTGAGTTATTTGAGCATATTTTATGGAAGCCCTAAAACAAAGATCATGGCATTTTCATCTCGAATGATGAAAGAAAAAAAAGATAAGGATTAGAAGGTTATTTTGGTGAAGAACTCCACCTGCATGGAACCAAACTACAAGATCAATCCACAGGTTGCAGCACAACCAGATGATAAAGATGCATTTTTGTCTATCCCTCCTAAGGTTTTGTTAGTACAAGATGTGCGTGCCTACATACACTGCAAAATAGGTGAAATTGGAGACTTTGAGCTTATGGCCACATATCAATCATGATGCATAGATGGGAAGTTGAAGGAAGATCACAAACACTTAGAGGTTAAAGGGTTAGCCAATGCCATAAATTTCCTGAAGGTCTTTCGCAATGAATAGATCTGCATTGTTCTTAGCGGAGTACATGATGGAAAGATCTAGGTGGATGAGCCCAATAAGATAACCAGAGATGTAATTCATGTAGTAACAGGATATCCTATATCTAACAAAACCAAATACTTAAGGAACCTACTGAGAACTGAGTTAGAAAAGGTAACATTAGCCGAGTGGGACGGTAGAGGTTTGAAGATTAACTGCATCAGTGATCCTAAATTGAGGTTTGGTGCTTATGCCATTGGGTATAAGATATTCTAGTCCAGAAGACCGAACAATGTACCATGCGGAGTTGTTGACATAGCTTACAAAATTGTTAAGAAAGGTCTACAACTTGATCTTTCTGAGTTGTTGTAGAAGCAACTAGACAAAAATATGTGAACCATTAGATCAACAAAGACAAATACATGTAAGTTTGGTTCATTAATACTTTGCATATTCTTTTACTTTTAGAATTTCTTTCCCTCAATTGGTAAAGTAAAGTAGAAATTAGACAGACCAGTTACAATACAAATCGATGAGATGATTACAAGTCTAGGGAAGAACTTTGAACCAGTTATGAATGAATATTTTACTAAGTTGAAAGCTAGGATGCAAAAGAGATCCAAAATTCCTATACAATTATTTGAACAATAAAAAGATGATATTTGTTTTGTAGTAGATATAGATACAACTTTAATCAAAGCAGAAGATCCAAGGACAACATGGCTACCTTCGATGGACTATGCATTAGATATTGATGTTTCTTTAGAGGATATTGAGAAACTATTGAATGAGCCTATTGAAAAATCTGCCATGAGATTTGGCACCTATGAAGAAGCAAAGACCCGAATACAAATTACTTTAAAATTTCAATAGATGGGTCAAAAAAAGACCAAAATTGTCACAACTTTGAAGAGAAAACTTTCAATAACAGATGCAGAATTGGAAAAATCTGAAGATGAAACTGAGGTGCACACCTCAGTCGGTCAAGAAGAGGAATTAGAACATGATACTGATGCCACCGAGCCTAATGAAGATCTAGTTAAGGAACCTAAGGGAAAAAGGAGCAAAAACATAAAGATTGAATCTCCATTAAAGACTAGCTCACAATCGGTGACTAAGGATTCACCACCTTTGAAGAAAGGTGTAGCAAAAATAACAAGACCCTCACCAAAGTTTACATACCAAACAAGGAAGTAGAAGGGTAATACTGCACCAAGACAAAAGAGGAGATATGTATGGAACAAAGATTACAAGGATGATTCTGACGACAATCCAGATCAATTCAAGGTTGTACAGAACAAGACATCACATACTATTGATGATATTGCAGAGGCAATCAAGACAACTAGACAGCTAGGACATCCAAAGATATAAGTATATTCAAATATGACTACCGAGCACAAGGATAAAATCAAAGAAGCAATCATAGGTATGATGATCAACTTAAAACAAGTTCCAGTTGAGTTTGCTACTTCTATTCCATCAAAATTATATGATAAAGTATCATCAAGATGGTCATATGCACTCCAAACTGAGAAACATATGAGAGAAGAAACTCTCACACTTATTAAAGCTGAATGCACAATTGAGGAAATACATGATATAATGAGAAAGTATTCCAAGAAATTTCCAAAGAAGGAAAGAACACTAAATATTTTTCAAGGAAATATGAAAGAAGTGGATATTGAGAGCACCAAAATTTGAAACAAATTGCTGAATCTACCCGAGGACATCCAATATACCGAGGAAGTAAATGATGTTGCATCTACTAGACCGAGTACAAAACCCATAAAAATTGATGATGCAACAATAGATGATGTATTAGACGATATTCCTAAACTCTTGAATAATTTAGTTCACCCAGAGATCACAATACTTGATGTAACTGAAGGTGATTCAGATGATAAGGCCAAGGAAGATGAGTCAATCGGAGAAACTGAGACTATAGATGAGCAAGACATGTCACAAGTCACCTTAGAATATGACCTGGTCAGTTACCTATTTTGGTCAAAGAAATTGAAATTGAGACTGAAGCACAACAAAAGCCACTTGAACAACTAATAGATACAAATGAAGACAAGGGTGAAGATCATGGTAAAGAGACCGAACATAGTGGTGGAACAACACAAGGTGATGAACATAAAGATACCACTGATGCTGTAGAAGAGAAAGGTGAAGGTAACATAGAGACTCCTAAAAAGACATTAGATACATCTAATATAGACACATGGTCAACTACTGAGGCACCTCACCAAGTTATCACACTTAGTACCGAGAAAGCAAAGCCAAAAAATGAGCAAATGACTTAGTTAACATTAAATCTATCTCCTTCATCGAGTGTTCCAGGAAAGAAGAAAAAGAAGAAGAAAGGAACCAAGGACACAGTTACTTTAGATGAAATCATAGAGATTCTTGATTGGGATCCAAGTACACTTGATCCAGAAACATTGAAGAAATATGGTAAACTTTGCACCATAAAAGAAGCACAGGACAAGCTAAGATGAGAAGCAAAGAGTGCACAAGTGTTAGAAAAATAAAAAAGAGATTTTAATGGAGGTTGTACTAGATATACAAATTGATGAACAAGCCCCTGTACTCGGCCAACTTGAACTTCTCACCGAGGCGATTGACAATCCTAGCATTGATGCCGAGAAAAAATTAGAAGAAAGAGAATAAAAGAAGATACAATATAATGTTACCAAGAAAATCAGCCAGGCAGTGGAAGTACATAAGGTAACTCTGTCTAAATTTGTAAGTGGTTTAGAAACTGTTATATCTGAAGCCATTACAATTCTACAATAGTTATGCACACTAGATCACTTCACTACCAAGATTAGTGAAAAACTAAAGAAAATAGATCAAGATCTTAAGGATAGTGCATAGAGTCTATCAACCGAGTAACATGCATTACAAAAAGGTACTTCAAATCCAATGGTTGAGACAAGACTTGAAGAGAGAAGAAGAGACAATCAGAGAACAAGTAACCAAGCTTTAGGCAATGTTACTACCACATCTGACAATGATGCAAAAACATGTGACATTGGCAAAGAATCTCATTGCCACCCTGGAATTGTCAGTGATAGAAAGCATATATGATATGCATGCTTAGATAAATTTAGAGCTACTCAACCTTGAGCATTTAAAGAAGGAATGGGAGAAATTCCTGGAAACACTCAAGAATGCCAATCCTAATATTTTTGACAAACTGTAATTTATACTCCTTTTGTCATTATTTTCAAAAAAGGGGAAATATATGTATATATACATAGTAATTTAGTAAATGGGGGTACTATAATCAGATTGAGTTCATATACATATACTAAGTATATACAAAGGGAGAGAGAATGTACAAAGGGGGAGTCACTATGTATAGTATGTTTTACATAATAAGTTTTTGATACTAATGCCAAAGGGGGAGAATCTTACTCCAATTGCACTTTGAAGTTTTTGATTAAGGTAACAATAGGTTTTGAAGGGACCTCGAAACCCTTTACATAGAAACAAAAAGATAAACAAGAAGCAACAAGAAAAACAATGAGATGTCAAGCATGATAGAACACCAAGAAAGGGCTAAAACCCAGATAGAAATTTAGAGTTCAGAACAAATCAAAATAGCAAACTACAAGTAGCAAAAAATCCCAGCTGTCGAAGAACAAAAAACTTCCAGCAACCAACAACCTCTAGCCAAGCAGTTAAACATTTTCCATCTGGTCTTCTAGCATCTAAACTTCGACCATCTGAATTTCCAGGCACTGGATTGAATCCCTCAGCTTGGTAATATCTTTGACCTGGATATCGGTTTTCCTTTTTGTGCTAGAGCGTGTCCTAGATCCAGGACCCAAAATCTGAATTTCTTGGGGGTCTTCATTCTCATGCTTTACCTTGTCATTGTAGTTACTCTCGAGAAGATTATAAAGATAATTCAAATTATCCACAGAGTTTTTCATGCCAATTTTGCTAATGTTAGCAATTTTTTTCAGAAGTGCTTTGTTGTTGTTTATCTTATCGGTCATATTTTTAAGTCTGTTATCTACCAGAATGCTAATATTTTTATCCATGTTATTAACCTTACCAAACACATCATTACCTTGCTAATACATAACTGAGTCATTGCGCATTTTGTCCACTATATCCTCCAGCAAAGAAATTCTATCTTCCATACTTTTATGGTTAGCTTTCATATGATTGATGTCATCCTAAATCCACTTATCCATATTGTAGCTATTCTCCACTTTGTTTTTGGCAATTTGAAGGAATGTAAGTGTATGCAATGAAAATTCCTGCAGCTACACAACAAGTCAAAACATGCATATACAAGATATACCAAATACTAAAAGCATGCAAGGAACTTGAAATACAACTAAATTCTCACTATAACCTCCGATGAGCTAAAAAAAGTGCACCCAAGACTCATTTGATTTTCTCTTAGAGATTTTGTGGGTGTGCTCTCCCAACACAATGCAATGAAATCCCAATATGATGCAAGCTAGAAGATGGTGAAGGGATTGAGAACAAGTATGAGGAACTTGCCCCAAGATTCACATGATGAAGATTGAGAATGCAATGGAAAATCTAGAATGAAGATGTAAGATGAAATAAACTAAGATTGATTTCCATTACCTAACATGTAATATCTAGATGATCTAATGCTCATAAAAAACTAAATAGAATGAAGACTAAGAAATGCTCAAGAAAATACTCTAAAATGCAATCACTAGCTAGTTACTCTCACTAGTTGCAGAATGAGGAGTGAGGCCTCCTTTTATGGATTTGCTTATGAAAATGGAGGGCTAGGATTAAGAGGTCGAAAATGAGTGGCTGAGATTAAAGGTTAGGTAGGGTTTTGGTGGGAGTGAAGGAGATTAAGAGGCAAAAGAAATGAGTGGCTAGGATTAAGTGGTTAAAGCGAGGTGTTGAATTTTCAAGGGGAGGGAATAATAATTTAAAAAAGTCACATGTGTGTGCAAGTGATTAAGGCTAAAATGGGTTTATTTACCTTTTAAGTGTGATTAGACTGAATTTAGCCAAAAGCAAGGAGAAGTAAGATTTAAATTAAATTAAATTAAATTTAAATGAGGTTTAGAATTTTAGAGAAAATGGAGGGATTAAATAAATAAATGTATTTAAAAAGAAATATGGAGAAAACATATATTAAAATAAATTTTAATATATTAGGGATAGTATCTAAATTAAATTTAAATACAAGGTGATGAATTTATTTAATAAAATTAAATAAATAGTCGAATATAACAAATATAGTTAATCTATAAGAATTAACTATATTGTTATAGGCAATATTAATTAAATTAATATAGAAATGGAAAAGGACAATTTAAGGTGTCTACAGTAAGAGAAGCCATCCTTTTAACATTGACCTCCCTCTCACAGAGCTTGTCATTAAGGCTTCTATTCTTCTGATCATTCTTCCCTTCACCTTTATCATTTAGGATTTCATGGCTGTGCTCATCATTGACAACTTTAATAGTTTCCTCATCAGGGACAGTGGTTTCCTCTTCATTCTTCTTATTTAACTTATCAATCTCAGAAACATCCATGTGCTCCTTCACATTGTGAGGGATATGACAATCTTGGTTCTGTTGCTCCTCCCCAACAGTTTTACCATCGTGATTTTGAATAAGGGTATTCTTATCCCCCGACTCCCTATTAGAATCTTGAATATCTTGATCCTGCTCCTTGTCCACCTCATTATTGGCAGTGAGATCCTGGATGTGGGTGTTGTTGATATTGTCAATTTTAACCGTGATCTCCTCGAGAATAATGTTCTCAGTCTTCTGGTTTTCCTCTTTCTAGCATTTACCCTCCAGTAGCTCAACTTTACTATTTTTAGTATTAAGAACATCATTTTTGTTTGGGTATGTCATGATACCCTCATCCTTAGAAGAGACAACTTCCTGATCATCATCTTTTTTCATGCCCTCAATATAATCATAGCTAGATAAGGAGATATTAGGCTCAACAAGGCTATTACAAATTTTTTTTAGCTTTAGGCTTACTAGGGCTCTTACCAATGGGCATATTAATGCTCTTCCTTTTAACATTCTCAATTATCTTGTGGATAGGGTCAGGGATATGATCTTTAATATAATCCGTTATTAGCAAAATAATACCTTCATGTAAAATAGGATACAAATTTTCCCTATGATCAATGATGCTCTGGTTGAGAGAGCTTAAAAGATAGAAGGGAAAAAAAACCCTAGTGTCATGACAAAAGTGATTTTCCAAGACAAAGTGATAGTTGTATACCTTAGAGAATCTTCCATCCAGGGTAAAATATTCCATGATTGCCCTTATCACAAATGCCCAAATGCGTTTAATGTTTGACAAATTGACGTAGTCCAGATTGTTCTTCACCAGCATTGCCCTTTCCTCGTCTGTTTTAGGGATTTTTTTGTACCCTTTATTGCCCTCTTTTTTATCTTTAATGAATTGCATTCCCTCAAGTGGAAGGCCCGTGATATCAGCCAAACAATCCAGAGTAAGCTTGACAAATTTGCCAAGGATGTTCACTTTACCATTATCCCACCCATTGACAAAGGCCTTCGTAATATCTTTGTTGTTACCATGAAGGGGCTTCAAATATCTATGGACTTTTCCCTTCTTGAGCTTTCTCCACACCTCTTTTTCATTCATCCAACTACAAACCGCTGGTTCTTCTCTCTTCAAATCACCCCCCATATCTTCAATCTCTTCAATCTTAGTGTAGTCTCCTTCACAATTCTGTTTCATACTAAAATTCCACTGAATGTAGTTGTATATTTTAGAAATCATAGAGTTATTAATGAAATCCCAGTTAGCTTGAGTATAAAGGAAGTAATCACAAATGCTACCGATCATGAGGTAAAATGCCATCACCGTACCCCATGTCATATCATCATTAATCAAAATGATTAATGCGATCAATTTCACCTGTTTTGTGATTGAGCCTGTCATAATTGAGAAATGATTCCACTTCATCATTGATTTTAGTGTTCCCGTGCCACTTGTATGTGACTTCATTCTTAACTCCCATGTTAGCAAGGCTATCTACCACTTGGTTGGTTTCCCTAAAATTATGAGTTGCATAGAATGAAGAAAAATTTGATGCAATATTTTTTATCTTATCGATAATGTGTTCAATTGTCCAGGACGCTTTACAAATACCTTTAATATTATTGATAATATTTAAAGAATCACCTTCTAGCCAAACTTTTCTGCATCCCATTTCATCTGCCAGCATAATAACATTGAGGGCTTCCATAGCTTCCGCCCTATGATTGGATTGGGTTCCCAGAGGGGCTGCAATAGAACCAACACAATTTCCATAATGGTCTCTAATTATGCCTCCACCTCCAGCATTTCCCAGATTGCCTTTCGCAGCCCCATCAAAATTAGCTTTTACCCAGTCTTCAGGAGGTGAAATCCAGGTAGCCATGGATCTCAGGTTGCTAGGATTAGAATCTCTATTATTTCTATCACTTTCTCTTTTAGTGAAATTAGATTCTGATTTAGCACAAGTAAATTTTTCTTCCAGCGCTCTGCATATCTGGTTACCAATCACTTCAGGAGAAACCAAAGTATCTCTGAAAATTCTATTATTACGTTCTTTCCAAATTCTCCATCAGAAGTGAGGGGGAATTAGAAGCCAGAGATCTTTGTCCATAAGGTTCTTTGGTGGATAGCTCCATTGGGTGACAAAGTTCTGCCAAGAAGAAATAAAACACTAGCAAAGATTCCATTTTTGAAAAATAATGTCCCACACTTTGCGAGTAAAAGGACAATGAAGCATAATATGATCACAAGATTCAAAATTTTCAAAATAGAGATTGCACCTATTTACAATATTAATCCCTTTTCTAGACAAATTATCAAGGGTCAGAGGTTTGTTTTGAATCAGGAGCCAAAAGAAGAAATTAATTTTAGGTATAAGAAATTTATACCACACAAAAGAACAAGGAGGCCTTTCCTCTCTTTTAGTGATGAGATTACTTGCAGAAGCCACATTATACTTACCATTTGACAAAGGATTCCAAACAATTGAGTCTTGGATGTTATCTTTAATATACTAGGTCTGAAGACCTTGCTGGAGGGGAATAAATCTTTTATCAATTTCTCCTAGATTCTTCCATTTATTATCCTGTCAGTAGTCTACTGCTTTCAATCTGATATTTTCTTTGCATCTCTCAATGCTTTGCTTCCAATCAATGTTTCTAGATAGAGGCTCAAGTTGAATCCATTTATCATCCTTGAAATCAATTCTTCTACCATCTCCCAGCTTCCATCTTTTCCCTTTAACTATAAGCTCTTTAGTGGACTTTATACTATTCCATATGAATGATCCATTAGTGTAAGTGTCACCACCTATAAAATCCTCCAAGGTGTTGTAGAGGAAAAGATACTTGATTTTAATTATGCTATTCCATTCCTTTTGATCTCCATAAATTCTCCATAACTATTTAGCCATGAGGGCTTGGTTCATATTTTTGATGGTTCGCAGCCCAAGGCCTCCTTGTTTTTTAGGCTTGCACACTTTCTCCCAAGAAACTAGGCTAAGTCTTTTCTTTTCCTCCACCCCAGACCAAAGGAATCTTTTTTGAATTTTCTCAATTTCATAAGCAATTTTTTGGGGAATTTTAAACAGGCTCATAGCATAGACACGAAGATTCTGAAGAGTTGATTTCAGGAGTTGGAGCTTTCCCGCATTGCTGAGGAGAGCCCCTTTCCATCCTGCAAAATTATTGTTATATCTATTAATTAATTTATACCAGAAGCTTTCAAGAGGATTGACACAAAGGGGGAGACCTAAATAAGATGAAGGAAGGTTCCCTATAGTACAACCAAAAATATTTGACATTTTCTTTTGTCTTTCTTCTGGGGTGTTTATAAAGAATATGGAAGTTCTATTCCAATTGATTAGTTGGCCAGTGGCCGAGGTATAGATAGAGAGGCCTTTCTTAAGAATTTTAGCTTCTTTTATAGTCGACTCTCCCATTATGAGAGTATCATCCACAAATTTCTCGTGGGAATATATAAGTCTTGCAGAAGAAGGATGTATACCCCTTATATCCCCTTTTTCCACCATAATTTGGATGTACCTCCCTAGGCACTCAGCTAGGATAGCAAAAAGGATGGGAGATATAGGATCTCCTTGTCTTAGCCCTTTGGAAGGTTTAAAGAAGGAAGAAGATCCCACATTCACAAAAACATAAGAGGACACATTAGTCACAATTTGCATAATGATTTTAATAATTTCCTTGCTAAAACTAGAAGCATTCAACACCTTCTGCAGGACGTGCCAGTCAACTCTGTCATATGCCTTAGAGAGGTCCTGCTTCATCATAAAGCCCTTTTTTTTGGCTTTTTCTAGGGAGTGGAGATTCTCATGAGCCACAATAATAGAGTAAAGGATTTGTCTCCTAGGAACAAAGCCATTTTTCTGGGGGGGAATTAGAGACGGGAGTAGCTTAAGAAGTCTGGAAATAATAACTTTAGAAATAATCTTGTATAAAGAATTACATAAGCTAATAGGTCTAAAATCCTCCACAGTATTAGCTCTAGGTTTCTTGGGAATAAGAACCAAGAAGGTAGCATTTAATTCCCTGAGAAGACATTTAGTCGAAATTAATTCTTTAACCGCATCCTGAACATCTTGACCAATAATCTCCCAAAACTACTAGAAGAAGAGCATAGGAAAACCATTAGGGCCTGGTGATTTTTCTCCTTCGAATGAAAAGACAGTATTCTTGATTTCATTGTTCGAAGGAATAGATTTGAGCATTTTGTTAGAGTGATCCTCGACAATTTTAGGAATAGCTGATAATATTTCATCCTAATTAGAACTATTCAAGTATTTCTCCTATGTCAGAAGATCTGAGAAATAATTTAACATCTCAGATCTGATTTCTTCCTCCTTCCTCATAGTTTTACCTTTCAAATGAAGATTAGTAATCCTATTAATTGCTTTGTGTTTCATGGCCATCATATGGAAAAATCTAGTATTTTTATCCCTAGCTTTAAGCCAGAGAGCTCTAGATCTCTGTCTCCAAAAAGATTCCTCCTTAGTGATAACATTGTGGTAATTCACCAGCAATTTATTTTCCTTAGTTCTAGTTTCCTCCGAAAGGCCCTCCTTTTGGATACTATTCTGGATTTCCTTAATTTAATTTTGCAAGTTGCCTTTTGTAAGAAAAATGTCCCCAAAAACCTCTTTATTCCATTTTTTGAGATTGTTTTTGATATTATTCAATTTCTTAGTAGATCTATACATAGCCCCCCCTTCAATAGTAGGATTCCACCATTCCTCTATCTTAGCTTTTAAGTTAGGGTGAGTTAACCACATTCTTTCAAATCTGAAAGGGATGTTTTTTCTGCCATTAATCTTATTTATATTTAGAGATATAGGGTAGTGGTCAGAACCTACACGAAGTTCTACTGAGAGAGTGCAATAGTAACTAGTCAACCAGTCAAAGGTTAACGGAGCTCTATCCAATTTGACTTGGATTAGGTCTTTCCGTATGCATCTATTCGACCAAGTATAGTCAATACCTTCCAGCTCAATATCTAAGAGGGCTTCCTCACTGATGAATTCCATAAGATCAGACCTGCTATCAATTTGGGAAACATTTCCTCCCTTTTTTTCCTCATTTTTGAGAGGAGTATTGAAATCTCCTATAATCATCCAGCAAGTATCTTGGTTGTTACCGTGGATATCTTTCAATCTCTGCATGTATTTCTACCTATCACCTCTAGTATTAGGTGCATAAACATTGATAAGGTTCCAGCTGAAATTCTCCTTGAGATAATTAATCTTAACCACTAAAATGTTCTTTTCACTAACAATTAACTTACACATAACATTTTTAGTATTCCAAAATATGCCTATTCCACCCGAAGCTCCCTTCGTGTCACCTCCAATACTACCATAGTCTTTTTCTACATGTATCTTTTCCAGTTTTTCCTTGGTCATCTTGGTTTCTTGAATTAGTAATATATTAGGTTTTCTATCTCTTACCATGTTCCTAAGAACATCCTGTTTATAGAGGCTGTTAAGCCCTCTTATGTTCCAAGAGATAAATTTCATATTAAAGACTTGGGGAGCATATCTCATGGATGGTTCTTTGTTTACCATCTGCTATATTCTACTTTGCTTCATTCTCTCTTTTTTTCTTCTATGATTCCCTACCTTTTTTGCTTTTGGGAGTGCCCACATCAGCCTTAAATTGTCTTCTAATTTGAACTCCCCCTTGACTAATACATTCTTGTTTTTTCCCAGAATCAAGCGATAGGTAGCTTTTATGATCATCTTTCTTGCTTGGGTTTTTGATGAAGTTTTTATTTTTCTTAATCTATGACCAAGGGGCTTCTTGATTTTCAGAGTGTTTTTCTAGGTTCAAATTTGTCTCCATACTTTCTTCACTCCATAGAGCTGATATAGGGGAAAGGGAATCATCGTCACTATCTTCTGAGTAATGTTCTTGCTCCTCATTTCCCCCAATGGTAGGAGGTACCCTTGAGGTGGATAAACCTTCTGACCCATTCGTTATATTGGCTTTATTGATGTCTTCTGGTTCTTTCTCTTTAGGCAGCCCCTGCTCAATGCTGGAGTCTTTATTTGTTTCATGATCTATTTTGTCTTTTTCCAAGCTAATTATGTTTTTAGAAATTAGTATTTCCTCTGATTTGTTACTTATTAAGTTCTCTATGTTGTTCTCTTGTTGACCTTGATCAGATTTTCCAACATCTTTTTTATTAGGATTTACCTTCTGCTTCCAAACCTTTTTAGGTTCTCTTTTATGATCTTGTTCCCTTTTTTGGTCTTCTTTTTCCTTTTGTTTTTTCAAAGGACATTGTTTAGCCCAGTGACCAGCTTTTTTGAAATTAAAGCAAGAAAATGGAAGTGATTCATATTCAATAGCTTGGATGTACTTACCCAGTTTGGAGTTGATGGTGATGACCTCTGGCAGATCCATTTTGTGGTGAATATTCACACAGATTCTCACATAGACAAGTCTAGATCTAGCTACTGTCATCGGATTGATCAAAAGAAGTTCCCCAAACACACTCGCTAGGCCAACAAAAAATTTCCTCATGCCATTATTCCATCGGGAGGCTAGGTAATCTCACCCAGACAGGGGCAGAATCAAATATTTCAGCATTAAGATCCAGATTCATAACCCATTTTTGGAGGGCCGATGATGACTTTCCAAACATCTAGGGTCCTCCACATAGCACATTTGAGAGATCTTCACTATTTGAGAATAAAAAGGAAAAAACCCTTTCGGCATTTCTACTATATCCACTTGTCCTTTGAGTTTCCATTTACGATAGGTAAACTCCCTAACTAGCTCAATATTGGGTCTTATTCCCGTGAACTTTCATACCAGAGTAAGAGCCATAGTAGAAATAGTGTGCTCCACAAGAGGATTAGGTATGGAAATACCATAATACCCAGTTCTTTGGTTTGATGTATTGTTTATACTCAGGAAGGAAGATTTTTCTATTGGTTTAATCCCAAATAACGATGACCAGCTTCCTTTCAGGATGTTTCTGTTTGAAGCTTGATCACTTTTTTCTGCCACCGAGCTTTTGGGTCTTTCTTTTGGCCCACCATCTCAAAAAGGGGGGTCAATTCCATCTTTCAAATATTTAGTGGAGCCCTCATCTATTGATCCTCCTGCAGTTCACTGGTCTCCTGTAGCTGCAAAAACCCTGTTTCCTCCAGCTTCGCTTTTCCTGCCTTCACCAATTTTCAAATTCCCTCCTGCTCCCGCTCCCGCTCCCACTTTCACTCTAGCCATTATTAGGAAAAATGAGTGCACTTTGAAGTTTTCATTATTTATCAAACAGACATAATGACAGTCGGTAATAGAGTCACAAACAAGACCATCGGTATAATCACTGAAGCACAAAGTTAACCAATAGCACTGATCATGCCTAGAGTTAATTGAGCATAGTGATTATCAATTAGACAGACTATACTGAACATTGAACAAAACCAAGCTAGACAGCATAACCGAACAATAGTATAACCAAGATACATAGGCAATATCGAGCACTGAGAGATAACAGTTACCAAGTGGAACAGGGACCACCTAAAAGCACTGAGAGATAACAATTACTGAGTGGAACAGAGACCACCTAAAAGTTTGTTATGGCACATCATTCTATGAAACAAATATTCTAGCTAACCTAGATAATAGTTTACATGATCGAGGAGGACATTAATTATAGATTTGCAACATTAATTGTTAATCTCTCCTATGTGTAGATGATCAAGGTAAGTTTTGTAGACCGTTGATCTTAGTGTAAGGATGTAATTGTTAAGCCCTAATTAGGTCATATCGTTTGATATATAAATGTATAGATGTCAAATTTTGTAATGTATGTTGATCAAGAAATTATCAAGTAGCCACCATAATACAAACATCAAAGATTAGTTAAGGATTTTAAGGACAAAGACTACATTGTAGAAATCCATTTTCAAAACTAAGGCAAGGCTACCGAGCAGAAAAGAGTAGAAGGTATTATCATTCACATTGATGTGATATATTTTTGTATGAACATAATGGATCTATATCAACAATATTGAAGATTGTATATGTTTCAGAACAAACTTCTATTACTCTCTAACAATTGTAATAGACCCTAAATCTCTTAATAGAGTAGACTTAACCGTCTTATTGTAAATCTCTTAACCGAGTGCACAAATATATTGTGTTGAAAAATATTGTAACAAGGTAGATCAAATTGATCTCCTCGTTACTCCTGATAGGGTAAGATCATCAGAAGTGATCATTCTTCTCAAAGCTTTAACAAGGTAACTTTATTTCCATAGTAGTGAAGTCTTGTGGGTCTCATCCCCACTGTAGTTTTTACCTTGTAACAGGGGTTTTCTGCGATACCAAAATACTAGTGTCATGAGTACTTAATTTTATGTATGTTTATTGTTTACTTTACATGAATTTACATTTCAGCAGTGATACTATATGTTTGGTGTATGCAATCTACTCAGTCGGTTAATACAAAATAGTGGTTACGAAGAATTGGCTAAAAGTTTTTAAGGGTACTGATTCACCCCTCCCCTCTAAGTACACACCTCTCCATTATCCCAACACTTTTATGTGCATGCAAGAGGTCGACTTAAGAAATAACTACAATCTAGTAAACATCAAAACCTCCCTCTTGCATACTAGTCATCTGAGACTAAAAATAGGAGTTAAAGGCCAAGATCAAATGAATTAATATTAGCTTGAATCCAATTCAGAGAGATACATTGATCAGTCACCATCAATGATAGAGGTTAAAATCACAAGTTCTTCATGTCTTGGGCCAGAAGTCATTCACAAAGCTGTCAGTCTTCCATCCTTCCTACAATTCAACACAATAAGATCAAGATTCAATGCGAGTTCAGAGAGATACATTGATCAGTCGCCATCAATGATAGATGATCTAATAATAATGTTGTGCATGACTTTTGGGCCATAAATATAAATGAATCCTTAGTATTTCATGCTTCTGTAGTTCAAGTTCTTCATCCGTTGGTGGATCAGAGAGTTCATGACCAGTTCTAATGTAAAGTTTTTTGAAGTCTGAATCTGTTTCTTTTAAATAACAAGTAGGGTAGTTTGATGAGAGGTTCCCACTTTTTGGAAGGATAGTAGGAGTGATTTATTTTGATCCTCTATTTTTCTCTCAGGCTATGGAAACCATTATAACTAGTTTATAGCTATTTCCTTTGGAGCATTCTATAAGAAATTTGAGTTTTTGTAAACCTCCTTTGAATCCACTTATTTGTATGCAGTTTAGGATTTTACCTTTACTTGTAATGTATTCATCCATTGGATCATGCAAGCTTATGTCTCTACTGTGCATCTTTGATTACCTAGAATTAAAATATTGCATAGGTTATGAAGCATGTTTCCTCAAAGTTTCTACATAGATTGGTTAAGTGTGAAGCATTTTTCATCCTCTTGACCTATTGTTGATAAGAAAATAAGAAGCCTCCTCATAAAGTACTGACATGAAAGTTATTTAAACATCAAATCTATGTCATATGTCTAAAACTTGTATTATCTTCAAAGAATCCATTGTGATCAAGGCTTCATCCTGGTTACATCAACCTTGGTGTATCACCTTTTAAATTAGTTTTTATGCAAGTTTATATTTCTGCATCCTTTTCCCCTTTTCCTCGAAAGTTTATTTTTGGCTCAAGGACCTTCATAGGTGATATATCAAACAAGAACCGGCCTAGAATCCAAAGATTCACTCCATAATTAGGAAATCCCACCACCTAGGAGTGTTTCCATGTTGTCCTGGAATCCTCAAGCCTAGACTTCAAAGAAAGGTTGAGGAGGGTGCAATTCCAGATTCTTAATAGTTTTGGCACGCTTGGTGAGACAAAAAGTCAAAATATTTCTTAAGATTATTTCTATTTGTATATATTAGCAACAATTTACTATCCTAGAAGAGATGAACATTCAACATATCTGACAACTCTTCTTAGGAGAAGAAAGAATAATGCTTGTTTATAATTTTTATGAGAAAGATTAATACAAGAAGAACAAAATCTTGTGAGTATCTACAATTGGAGCCTTCTAAAAGAATAGGGAGGACCCTTGCAAATAATAAACCATCAAACAAAGATAGATTTGATACTCTTGATCTTCAAACTACTACAAGGCATTCAACAAGTCCTACTTACTCAAGAGGATCATTGGAGCCAGAAGAATCCATGGTCACAACCCTTATAATAGGAATTACAATCAATCTACAAGTTGTAACTCCTAGTCATCATAAAAATTCCATTTCAACCTATAGAAATGGTAAGGAGATTTGCATATGTGCATTTTAATCAAGGTAGTGCACTAGATTTAGTCAATCATCATGATGTTCCATTGGTATCCCTAATTTTTTTTCCTAATTTCAATAAGGAAGATCAAATTACTACAGTTGATCATATCAGAGACATAAAAACATTGTGTAATGTGCATCATATGATAGAGGAAGATGTTGCAGTCAAGTTGTTAGAAACATCCTTTTAGGGGAAGGCTTTGGAATGGTTTAGGACTCTAGCTGTGGGTTCAATCAATTCATGAGATGTGCTTGGTGAATTACTGAACAAACATTTTGAAGACAAATCTGATTACTTATCTTTGGTGGAGAAGCTCACTACAATACAACGGGATCTTGAAGAGAAGATGATGGATTTCAACAACATATTTCAAAAGTCATGGTATATAATCCCTGCAACTATAAGACCTTCAGTTGATCATGCATCTCTTTATTATTTGAAAATTTTGAATAGTGATATCTCAGTTATGATACAATCCATGGGAGGTACTATACTGCCCCAAGGTTTTGGCATAGAAATTAGGGCTAAGAATAGTCTCATCCAAGCTAGAAAGATAGCCCCTAGGAAACCTATGCCTTTATATCCCAATATCTAGCCTAACATACCTTTGCAAATAGCTTCAGTAAATCCTTTACCTATTGTATCAGATTCACAACCTTTTGTAAATCATGAACCAACAGTTTTAGATCCTTCCCAAAAATTGATAGAGTCAAGAGGTAATAAGGAAAATATGGCAACCTTATTGCAAAACCTTAGGCAATGAGTTGTCAATAATGAGAAAGTAGTATCAATCTCCTAGGCATCCATATCAATAGTATCAAGGACCTAATCAACAATATCAGGGTAATAGGCCTCCTTACCAAGGAAATTTTTAAGTATATAGACATGATCAAAATCAAAAGCCTCATCAACCTTATACCCTAGAACCACTTAAGGAAAACAATCCAATCAGTGATATTGTTCCTATTTAAAATAACCTTGCTATAGATTATGAATGGTGCTTTCCATGTAATCAAGCTCACAATCAAGCCACTTGTAAAAATGGGATAATCAATCAGGCTCTTATGGTGCAAATTTCATTAAGATATCATTCAAATGTTGCCGAGGAGGATTCACAATAGTAGGATCAACCTCTAGTTGATGCCACTTTTATGAATCAACAAGGTGAAGACAATTGTAGGATGGCTAGGGATGATGTTTCAATTGCAAAAAATATAAGAAGTAAGAAAAGGGACCTAGATATAGTTCAAGAAACTATAAGCAATCAAGGAGATGATAGTGCTATTTCATCTACCCGTGAAGTTACCAAGGTCTTACAAATAACTCATCAAAATCAAACCAAGGAGCAACCCCAAGTGCAAACTATGCCTAAAGATGTCAAGACTCCTCCAAAGGTACATGCATCTGTCTCATTCAATATAGTATAAAATATGAAGAGGATGAATGTTACTATGAATATGTGGGATACTCTTTCTCTTCTCGGTCAAGCTGAGATATTATATTCTGCTTTAAATGAAAGAATAAATTCTATTGCTAAAGCTACTGATGATCCTTTAAAAGTTCTAACAAATGAATCCAAAGATACCAAAAAATTAGTGAGTAAAGATTTTAAACCTCCTCCATTCTATATTTCTCTAATCATAGGGGATAAGATTGTTCACAATTGCATGGTTGACAGTAGAGCTACACACTCAGTTATGCCAAAGAATATTGCAAACCAATTAGGCCTCAAATATGAATATCTTGAGAAAGTGGTAGTGTAGTTAGATAGTTCAACTATGAATATAGTAGGTCTGATTAAGGATGAAAATCTCACACTCCATGCATGTCCAAATATTTCCATATTACAAGATATTTTGTGATAGATCTACCTCCTTACTTTGCATTATGCTTATCCATGGATTTCATTTCTATGATAGGAGGTTACTTATCCTCAGATTGGTCACATATGTTATTCAGAACAAGGTATGGAACCAAAGTGACCATCAAATTAGAATTGTTGGCTAAACATCATATCAAGCCCTATATACCTAGTGCCATGAATGCTAATTGTCTTTCATTTGATCATGATGTACACCCTTTAGTCCAAGAGCTAGACACTCAAATAGTAGGTATCTCAGACATCTTTTTGGATGGATGGGAAATAGTAAGTACAAATGAGACATGAGCTCGATACATTGATGCCAAACCTTGAAAAGTTTGTAAATCAAAGTACAAAAGAGAAGAATCAAGTAGGAAAGTTATACTTTGATGGATCTAGAAACAAGAATGGAGCTGGTGCAGGTGCAATGTTTATATCCCCACAAGAAAACAAGTATTATGTTGGCTTTCATTTTTCATTTGCATGTACTAGAAACACTAGTAAATATGAAGGATTAATTCAAGTTCTTGAATGGGTTAGAAAGAGGAATATCAAATGCCTTCAAGTTTTTGGAGATAGTGAACTAGTTTTTTAAAAAATTAGGAGGTTACATGTGGTAAAAAATGATAATTTGAAGTCATACTAGCACAAAGTTTGGGATCTGTTGGAATTCTTTAATGCATAAAATATCATCTCAAGACCTAGAAAAGAGAATCAACATGCTGATAGACTAGCTATAGTAGGTGCACAAGTTGAAATCCCAAATGAAATCAGTAAGGATAAGAAATCACAACATGTTAAGATAATTTTTATACCATCTATTCCTGATAATGATATAAATTGGAAAGTATTTGACAATGATGATCAGATTTTGAACTTTATGCTTGGAGAGAATGTTTCTGTAGCAGCTAACGAAGACAGATTGAAGCAACAATATGGAGATCATCTAATACAATTAAATAATAATAAAATGCCTAAGGGATTAGTCACCTTGGAATCAATTTTCAGTACAGATGATCATATTAAAAGGAACAAAACCAACTTGCTGATCAAAGAAGAACATTATGAGGACCTTGAGATCTTCAAAGGAAAACTATTAAAGGTTGGTAAAATCAATTCAGAGCAAGAAAAGAAAGATTTCATTGAGTTATTTCAAGAATTTAATGATGTGTTTGCATGAGAGTATAATGATCTAAAAGGATTTGATCCACAATTGGCCAAACACACCATAGAATTAGAACCAAATGCAAAGTCAATTAGACAAAAGCAACGAACATTCAATCCTAAACTAGAGCCTATGATGCATAAAGAGCTGAAAAAAATAATAGAAAGTGGTATTATTTACCCCATCAAACATACTTATTGGGTTTCAAACCTAGTGCCTATAAGAAAGAAGAATGAGGAAATAAGACTATTTGTTGACTTTAGGGTTTTGAATAGGAGTTCATTAAAAGATCACCATCCTTTACCATCAATGTAGAAAAATTTTCAATTTGTTTAAGGTTTTGAAAATTTTTCACTCCTTGATGGATACTCCAGTTATAATCAGATTTTAGTAAGAGAAGAGGATCAATTCAAAATAAAATTTACTACTAAATGGGGTACCATGGCTTATAAAAGGATGCCTTTCGGCTTATCCAATGCAGGAGCTACTTTCCAAAAGGCTATGGACATGGCTTTTGCAAGCTTGATGTACAAATTCGTGCTTGTGTACTTTGATGATATCAATGTATATTCTAAAGAATCCAAGGATCACATAGGCAACTTAAGACAAATTTTTGAGAAATGCAGAGAGTTTGGCATCTCCCTTAATCCCAAAAAATTAGTGTTTGTAGTTCATGAAGGAAGATTAATTGGATATATTGCGTCTAAGAATGGTATAATAGTAGACCCTAAAATGGTGCAAGGTATTCTAGAGCTTCAATTACCCAATCATAAGAGAGGACTGTAGAGCTTCATAGGAAGGATTAACTTTGTTAGAAGGTTTCTGCCTAACATTGCAAATTTACTAAAACCTTTGACATCAATGTTAAAGAAAAATATATCTTTCAGTTGGAGCAGAGAAGGAAAGAATAGTTTTCAAGCCATCAAGGAAGGATTTTCATCAACCCCACCACTAATGAATCCTAATTTCAGAAAGAATTTACATTGTATGCATATGGAATCCTTGAGTCAGTCCTTGCAATACTAGTACAACAAAATGATGAAGGCTTTGAGAAACCTATTTCTTTCTTTAGAAAAGATTTAGAAGAATATGAGAAGAGGTACAATTTTTTAGAGAAACATGTTTTAGTAGTGATTAAAGGCCTCAAGAAGTTCAGACATTTGATATCCAACCAAAAGATTCATTTGATGGTTTCTCATCCTAGTGTCAAGGAATTTATTCTTACTAAGGATTTGAATGAGAAGAGAGATGGTTGGATTACAAAGGTAATGGATTTTGATGTAGATATACAAGTAACAAAGCTTGTCAGAAGAAAAGGTTTTTGTGAACAAATGGTTGAATCTGTCCAAGAGGATGAAAACCCAAAGGTGACAGTATTGGTCCAAACGGATGAAGCTAAGGATAGAGAATAGTCAAGATAGTTCAAGGAGATGATTCATTTCTTACATACCAATGAATGTCCACCCAATCTTAGCAAGATCAAAATAAGGTACTTTAGACTCCAATCTATAGCTTATGTGCTAATTGATAGTGTCATTTTTAGGAAATACCATAATGGAGTTCTTTTAAGATGTGTTCCCGATGATCAAATAGATAGAATAATCTTTGAGTTTCATGACAGGCCTATTAAAGGTCATTATTAAGCAAGAACTATAGCCTTAAAAATCATGAGGACAACATATTATTGGCCTATCTTGTTTAACAATGTTCATTCTTGGACAAGGAAGTATGTGAAATGTGCCTTATTTATAGGAAATGAAAGGTTATCAACATTTCCTTTGAAGCTATTCAAGTTGAGCAACCCTTCATGAGATGCGGGGCTGATTTTATAGGGGTCATCAATCCAGCTTCAAGTGCAGGTCACAAATGGATCCTCACTACAACTAATTACTTTACAAGATGGAGTGAGGAAGTGGCTTTGAAAGAAGCCAATGAAACTATTGTCCTTAACTTTTATGAGGACATTATAACAAGGTTTCATGTACCTGATTCAATTATATCAGATAATGATCTTGCATTTTTTGGACTAAAGGTTATTAATTGGGATGTGAATCATGACATAAACCTCAATACCTCTTTAAATTACTATCCACAAGGTAATGGGTTATCTGAATCTACCAACAAGAATCTAATCAAGATCATAAAAATAAATCTGAAGGATAACCAAAGACATTGACATTCCAAATTGAAATCTGCCTTATGGGCTAATAGGATAACACCTAAGAAATCTATTGGTAACTCTCCTTATGTTTTGGTGTATGGAAAAGAAGCTAGATTTCCCATTTCCACAGAGCTACCAACATTAGACTTGGAAAATAAATTAATATTTTTGAAGAAACTTACCCAATTGGGGTAAGATATTAGTAATTAATAGAGCTAGAAGAAAACATAGATAAAGAAATGAAAAAATGGAGTATCATCAACTCCAAAACAAGAAGTTATTTGACAAAAAGGCATATCCTAGAGAATTCAAAGGAGGGAAAGCTAGGAAAACATTAAAATTTAATCACATGTGGAGTGGACCATTCCAGATTAAAGAGTGCAAGGAGCACAATGCATTTCAATTGTCAACCATGGAAGGAGTGTTTCCTATACCAATAAATGGTATACACATCAAGCCTTGTTTTGAGGTATGAGATCTTTGGTACTTTGTAGTTTAGGTTTTAAGCTTTCAATAAGTGTTGTGGCATAGAGTTAGTTTAAATGTTTAGATGTTTAGATTTCCAATTTTTCATAAGTGTCTTTCAAGACACATGCTATTTAGGATAGGTCCTATTCCATAAAGCTAAAATTATAACTCAAAAAACAAAGAAGATTCATATCTAGTCCTAGAAAACACCTATCATTCTTAAACAAGGGAGCTAATTCAATTAGCCATTAAATTTTTCAAAGATAAAGGTCCTAACCGATGTATTCTATAGGGTTTTCACTGCTTAAAATAAGGTTTTATAGTGCTAACTGACTCACAACCAAATGGATGGATAGGGGAATTGGTTATTTATGTTTAGCAGGAAAAAACCCTTGAGAGGTAACCAAAATGTTACCCAAATTCCTAACCATGGAGAAATTCAGCTAGAGACAGGGGACAAGCATGTGGATTAAATAGGCTCCTACAAGAGTTTTAGCCCTATGTGCCTTGGAAGAATGTAATATGACCCTTGGGAAGGTTTCCATGATGCCTTCAGTTGCAATTGAAGGAGTATGATCAGATGTAACAAAATGAAACAATTAGAATGTGCACTAGGGCATGTAGAGCAAAGAAAAAGCTTAAGGGACTTATCCCATATTCACGGTTTGGGTAAGTTATTAGTTGTTTTAATACCACAACACATGACTTAAAGGTAGCCAAAAGGAAAAAGCCTTTTGGTAGAGAAATAAAGCACAAAGTGGTTGTATGGGAGATAGGTTGGTGGTCAAAAGGTAAATTTTGTGGGACACTACAAGGAAAGATGGACAGGTGGCATCTCGTTGTGATTCCACACTCTAAAAAATAAAGAGAGAAAAACAAAGAGGGATCGTGAGGTGATGCCACACAATAGTATGGGGTCAAGAAACCAAGTAATCATGTGATTCCATGTAGCCATCTTGAGTTAGTTAGAGAAGACATGTGACAACTTATTGCTATCGCACAATCCCAGTGACAAGAACAGAGAAAGTTCACAGGATCGCGAGGGATCGTCACATGTTGAAGCAGAGTAGTGAAGTTAGTGGGTCTAGAGAAACCAGATGGAATCATGTCACACTCCCATAGTTAGACACCAGAAGGAGGATGAGGAACATGGGATAGAAATACTATTATGCATGGCAAGTTGAGCTCAGACCAAAGAAGTGGGCCCAAATGACAACATGTCTCTATACTCCGACCCCAATGACAAGGAAAGAGAAACATAGAGGGATAGGGACAGAGTGATGCGTGGCTTAAAGGAAGAGTAAGGTGGGTCCAATGGTGACAAGTGTCATGAGTTCACAATCCTATGGTCTGACACTAAAAAGATGATGAGGATCATGGGATAGAAAGAAGATGACGCATATTAGTGAAGTGGTGAAGAATGAGAGGGAAAGAGTGGGGTTGATAGGCCAGATGGAAGAAGGTTGTAATCTTGTGATCTGACACCAAAAATATGACAAGGATCATTAGATGATGATAGAGAGACACGTATAAAGGTGGGGTTAGATAAAAAGGCATCCAAAGAGAGGTAAAGAACAAATACATCCAATGGTATTCATGATCTCACCAAGAAAGTTGCATGACAAATAAGACTTGCAGGATCATGGGATGCAACCATGCGTCCTGACCGAGGTAGAATCAAGGCAATGGTAAGAAGAGCATAAAGAGGCCCATAGGTCAAATTAGATAAAGCCACATGGTCCTGAGGTGGGGTCAAGGTAAAGTTAAATGGCATGCAAAAGGTTTTAACTTAGAGTTAAAAAGGCCTACTTCACAGTTGAGGGTTCAAAATGAATAAATGGTTTGTTTAAAATGGTGGTCAACATTTTAAAGGGGGTTTTGATTAGGGTTTCAAAATGTCTTATATTTTTAAGGAAACATAAAAGGTGGCAGACCTTTTACTTGCATGCAAGAGGTTGATTGAAGCAAGAACTACAATCCCATAAAGATAAAACCCTCCCTCTTACATACCGATCATATGAGACTAAACACAGGAGTTAAAGGCCAAGATCAAATGCATTAGCATTTGCTTGACTGTAGTTTAGAGAGATACATTGATCAATCACCATCAATGACAAAGGTGAAAATCAAAGTTTTACATGTCTTGGGATGGAAATCATTCACAAAGTTGTTAGTCTTCCATCCTTCATATAGTTAAACACAACCAGATCAAGATTCAACGCGAGTTCAAAGAGATACATTGATCAGTCACCATCAATGATAGAGATGAAAATCATAATATTTTGCATGACTTTTGGGACAAAAATATAAATGAATCCTTAGTCTTTCATTCTTCTATAGTTCAAGTTCTTCATTCATTGGCGGATCAGAGAGTTCACGACCAGTTCTAATGTAAATCTTTTGGAAGTTAGAATCTGTTTCTTTTAAATACCAAGTAGGTTAGTTTGATGATAGGTTCCCACTTTTTTGGAAGGATAGAAGGAGTGATTTATTTTGATCCTCTATTTTTCTCTTAGGCTATGGAAGCCATTATAACTGGTTTATAGATATTTCCTTTGGAGTATGGAATAAGAAATCTGAGTTTTTTGTGAACCTCCTTTGAATCCACTTATTTGTATTTAGTTTAGAATTTGACCTTTTCTTGTAATGTATTCATCCATTGGATTATGCAAGCTTATGTCTCTATTGTGCATCTTTGATTAGTTAGAATTAAAATATTGCATAGGATATGAGCTATGTTTCCTCAAAGTTTCTACATAGATTGGTTAAGTGTGAAGAGTTTTTCATCCTCCTGACCTATTATTGATAGGAAACTAAGAAACCTCCTCATAAATCACTGATATGTAAGCTGTTTAAACATAAAATCTATGTCATATTTTTGAAACTTGTCTTCTCTTCAAAGACTCCATTGTGATCAAAGCTTCATCCTGGTTACATCAAACTTGGTGTATCCCCTTTTAGATTAGTTTTATGCAAGTTTATATTTTTGCATAATTTTCCCCTTTTCCTCCAAAGTTTATTTTTTGTTCAAGTACCTTCATAGGTGATATATCAAATAGGAACCAGCCTAAAATCCATAGATTCACTCCATAATTAGGAAATAAAAGCACCTAGGAGTGTTTCCATATTGTCTTGGAATCCTCAAGCCTAGCCTTCAAAGCAAGGTTGAGGAGGGTGCAATTCTAGTGTCTCAACAGTTCCAAAAGAGAGGATGAATCCTTATTTCCTATTATCTCATCACCATTAGTTTTTAATATAATGATATCTTGTGCTTCAATGTCCTTCACTAAGTTAGGAATGTCTAGAACAATATTCCTAGTTGTCTGATCTACAAACAATGTGTCATTTCCTTGTATTGGTTCATTTGATTCTGTATGAACTTATTCTTCTTGGGCTGTTATTGCCTTAATTTGTAGTATTTATCTCCATGTATCAATAGTTCCATCATGTACACTTTGTGTATCATCAATTATAAGTCTTGCTGCTTTGCTCTTAATATTGGATTTATGCTTGTTAGCAGTAATCATTATCTTAGCATCTTCTTCACATAACTTAGTTTGAACTTGATTAAGTGATCTCTCCATGATCTCTCCATCCAACTGTAATGAAACACTCCATCTAGAATCAATTACTTGATATAACTCATTAGGGATGCAAGAATGTAGTTCCAAAGGTATTCTGCAAAATTTATGAAAATGATACATAAGTGTATCTTCTATTTTCTTCTTATTTTCACTGGTCCCCAAGGTATATCTTTTTCCAATAGTATAAAGTCTACCAGTGTCAACAATACCTTTAAAAATATCATTAATAGAAGAGGCCAACTTTATTTTACCATTCTCCTTCAGTTCAGATGTATCCCTATCTAATTCTATCTCTTCTTCATTAGTTAGGCTTCTCTTTCTCTTATGGATTCTCTTTGGAGTAGAAATATGTTGTCTTTTCTTCCTTGCAGATTCCCTTCCAGACTGAACTTCCATAGTAGTTGGTTTTCTCTATTTTCTCTTAGATATAGTTAGGGTTTTAGTAGTGTGAGATGTTCCCGCATCACTACTTCCAAACTTCTGCTCTAGGTTAGATACCACTCTTCTAGTTTTTCTTTCAATAACCAATTTCTTTAATTCCTTTTGAATTTTAGAAATATCTTCATCATAAGTTCCAAATCTCTGCACCTTTTTGTATAAATATTTTGACAACTCATCAACATGAAAAGTTATTATATCTCTTTCAACTTCATAAGTGATAGGAGAAATCCAACATGTCCTAGCTTCCACAGCTTGCACAATACATGAATCAGTGTCTACAAGAAAACAAATATCACTCTTGTACTTCTCTACAATTCTAGCTAGAATCCTTTCTCATTTATGCATTTTAGATTGGAAATATTTGAAATAACCCCACATGACCTTATTGAAGTTATTCCCTATATCCTTTATGAATTCACTTATTTGCATAACTACCCGTTTGTCCCTTGACCATGTAATATTTCTTTTACCGGGGAAAAAATTTTGAACATAGAAAAACATACATACCAATAGAGCTCCATACTTGAATGATTATCTCTTGTCTCTCTTAATCCTTTCCATGTTTGCTAGAAATTATCTTCTTATCATCTCACATAGATCATATGTTGAATTATCCTTCACAATGCGATAGGCAACATGAATAGCTCCACCAGACACACTGTTAACTCGACTTGGCTGATAAACTATGTATCCTATCACCATAGATGTGAAGAAAAATTCCTTATCAACAATATTCTCAATATTCATTTCTCTCTTGCATAGTTTGGATTTGGTGAGTTTAGTGAAGAAGTGAGTTTCCATCATTCTTAATGTGCATTCCAAACATTGTTCTTGAAATCCTATAACTTTATGAATCAATGTCTTCAAAATCTTGTGTGGTCTATCTAGCCATATGTATTGATTGTGCACTCTTCTCAAAACATAACATATCCAATCGGGATGAAATTCTATGGGAATGTACACAACATAAGTCAAACCCTTTTATTTTATATGTTTGTGCTCAACTTTCAACTTTCCATTGATACACAGATCCTTGTATTCGTTTTGGATTTCTTCAGCTCCCAATTCTTTTATTCTATAATGAATATAAGAATGAACATCTTCAATCAACATCACACCACATATAATAGTGGATAGGGCACTAGACATATCTATCTCAACCACTTTTCTTGAAATCACTTTGAATACGGGTCGAGGTTCCTCAGAAATATTCACCAGAATAGGTGTATTGACGTTCTCTGCCATTATGACCAACTGCAACAACACACAATTTTGATGACTAAATGAAATGATATTCTTCTTTACACAGGTTAGATCTCCACAAAAACTTGATATGAAACAATCACTAGATCTTAACCAAAAAAGTAGCTTTTTGGACATTCTAGCTCAAGATAGCTCTTCTAATTCTTTAGATGAAAGTGAAAAGTGTGAAAAGAAGTTACTTTTTCCATTTTATATACCACTAGAGATATAGATGTCACATACATCAATGGTAGGAATAGTGGTATGCCACTGATTAATGCTTAGCACTGGTTGGTGCTCAACCAACATCAATAACCGCTCTCAAATAGATAATTGACCTTGAAATCTTAGTGTGGTCCATACACAATCTCAAAATGCAAAATCATATAAAATTACATCATAATGTGCATATAGACCTTAACCGCTCTTTATTCTAGGGTATCGATAATGGATTTTTCATTAAGTGCCCCCCCTAAGAAAATAACATACTTAGTTTACCAATGGAACATCCACATTCCTGAACTTATGGAGTTCTCAGTCAACTTAGAGGAATTCAGTTCACCTTTCTTCACCCAAGTATTCTTCATATCACTTCTAACTTTATCAATATTAGCAACCTAATTTCCTTTTCCATCTTTAGACTGATGAGGTGATTGATTCTTAAACCGAAATTCTTTTTCTATATGACCTATCTTATGATGGACAAAACATGATTTACCGGTTAATTTCCAATGACCAACATTACCTCTCATATTTCTCATTCTGCAATTCATTGGTAGGTGTCCATAGTTACCACATATAGAACATGTAGTGTTGAATTATCTTACCCTGATGATAGTATTCACTGATGGAACATGTGACCTAAGTGCATATACTCTTGACCTATAATTTTCAGATTTGTGTCCATACATGCTCCATGAAAAACAATATCCATCAAATTTATTAGTACTGGAGCTATTGCTAGATCTACACTCATCTGCAACATGACCATACACAATTTTAACAATTATAAAAATTATAACAATAACCATTAAAAGAGTAGGGTCTATTCATTGATATGCTCCTACACACATTTTTAGTATGAACAAACTTTCTATAGCTATAACAAGTAGGTTTGTTAGGTTTCTTATCTGAATCGATTGGATATACCTTCTGATATTTCTATTCTTCCTTAGGTTCAAAATTAGAGGAATCTTCAACTTCGAATGTTCCTTCTCTTGAATAACCTAGACCGGTTATATCTCTGTGTCTTCATTGACTCTTCAGTTGTTCATCAAGCTTTTGTGAGATTTCATTATATCTTCTCAATTTTTCATTTGCTTCTTTTTTAGTTTCCAGTTCTTTCCTCAATGACTCATTCATGTTCCTTAGTCTTTCATTCTCAGCTAATACTTGAAATTTCTCTATAATAGTATCTTGTGTTTGATTCTAATATAGGGTATATTCCTGTCTTAGTTTGACAAATTATTCACCTTTTGCTTTTAGGGCATCATCAACAACTTTCTTGGCAGCCACTGCACTCCTTTTCTCTTCCAGATCTTCACACATCTTGATAGACTGACTTTCTAGTTATCTTTTTAGATTAGCCATATGTTCTTTAAGATTCTTGTTCTTTTCCAAAATATTTTCTAATTCTTCTTCAGATTCCTCAAATGTAGTTCCTTCAGACAATTTATCTATATAGTCTTGACTTTCACTTAGTTGATCTGAAAGTTCTCTCCTCTTTGCAAGAGAGTGTCTCAATTTTTCCTTTAGCTCTCTGATCACCTTGTTCTCATTATCAAGTTGCATCTCATACCTATACTCTTCCATGATAATGGATCTTTAACCCAAGATGTTAGAATTATCACCAAAAGGACCTAAGCTATGATACCAATTATTAGGAATAAAGGAACAAAATAACTACTGCAATGCTTCTCAAACCTATAAAGTAAGTATCTTATGCAAATATGAATGAAACAATAATAAAAAGCATCCACAAATTTCACACACATAACATAGTAATTTTCACATGGAAACCCTTGTAAGAGGGAAAAAAACCATGGTGGGAATGACACCCACAAGCCCAATAACTTGGTGAACCTACAATAGTGGGTTACACTTTTTTGCCTGAACAGACACTGAACTCTACATTTTGAATTTTTTTTTCAGATTTAGATGCATATTTCCATTAAACCATTTGAAATCATAAGATGAAGTAAACTAGAGTCTTTTAGGATTTTCTATCTAGATTCTAAATTTTTTTTTTCTTTTTTTTTTTGAATTTATTTGAATGGTTTATTGTTTCTCCCACTAAAACTGCTATGTTGCTGAAAACGTCATTTTCAAAGAGTTACATTGAATTCATAGAGCATATTTTTTTTTCTAAACTAGATATCAATGTGATGCTTTCAAATTTAGTTTTGTAACATCCATACAAAGGTCATGAAATTGGTTTGATGAAATTATCATGATTATTGCATATTTTATGAATGTTTGAAGTTGAGTAAACCATAATTTTGACATACCTTGACTACATAGCTTATAACTTGTTGTGTATTTATCGAAATTCAATTTTTTTTGATAGAAAGTAGACTCAAAGATAGAGGGCACTGTTATTTTTCAATTTTTTTTATCTTTTCTACTATTTTTCATTGAACGTCAAACTTGGAGGTTTATATTTGATAAAAAACCTACATTCGATGGACGTCAAAAAACATAGGCCTAATTAATTCAAAAATTGTCAAATCTATATTTGTTAGAAAGATCGTTCAGAGTACTTGAGTGATGAAAAAGGACATCTCCTTATTCTTCAATTGGAGCCCTATTCTTGAGCCCCAAATCCATGAAAACTTTAGACTTGTGTTAACCTCTGCAAATGGCCTCTAATCAGAGACTTTTGATAGAAACTACTTTCGATAGAAAGTAGCTTCGATCAAAACTAATTAGTTTTGATCAAAACTACTTTCTATCGAAAGTATTAGACTATAATAGCCATTAATAAAGGAATTTCTATAGAAATTAATTTCTATTGAAAGTCCCTACTTTCTATCAAAATTACTTTCTAAATCCGCATGCTTTGTGAATTTTAGGAGGAATTGCTTCCTCCAAAAAAGTGTAACCCACTATTGTGGGTTCACACAACTATATTACACAAATTTTCCATGCTAGGAGCCACAATACCCTTTTTGAGGGTTCACCCTGTTAAAAGTGACTAGTACACTTTTAGGAGTACCATAAGATCAGTCATTATCTACTTCTCTAGAGGATAAAACCTCAATAAAGAAATCACCCTGTTAAAGGATTTACCAATAAGAACTTGTTAGCATTCACCCGGTTAAGGGATTTGACCTGGTGTAACTATTAGGAAGACAACAAGATAAAATGATCTAAGTGTAGAAGTTGATTGCTTAATAGATCCTATAATCTCTTCATATGCATTGTACCTCTGTACTCTATAACTGCTCTTTGTTCTTTGATCACAACTTCATCTTGAAATCACAAAATCCTAATCACCCAAAACAACTTTAACAACAACAACTCTTGTAACTCTCTCTTTGATTCCTTAAATAAAAAATTTGCACCAACCTAAAAATGATATTCAAATTGATTTCCCAAGAAAACACCATGTGTCTAATTTATAATCTTGATGAGTAAAATGATTTACCATAACCACGTTAGGTCAAGATAAGATCTGCAAGTTTATATCTCCAAGATAACTAACACATTTTTACTTCTCCAATGTAATCTCTTAAATCTATCTTAAATTCTTGCATTGATCATGAAAATATAAATAAATTGGATGTATAACCTTTATTCCACATCATTATATTATTAAAATTGATCACATACGCTTTACCATTCCCTACTCTGTGATCTACTGACCGGTTGATCAAGAACAAATTTTTTTTACCTGTCTTAGTGTCTGTGTCATTCAAAAATTTATCACCGCTCAACCAAATGTGTTGTTGTTGGAACCACGTTGTTATGTGAACTTGTTGAATCTTAATCTATGACCACTCCTTAGAATTCTATTTATATCATGATCTTCACCAAAATGTTGTTTGCACAGGCTACCGATATTCTGGACTTAACCAAATTTCAGAATACCTTCTTACCAATTATACCTTCACTTTACCTGTTGTATATTATGACTTATATTCACTTAGTTCTATTGTATTGACTTAGCTGACATCAATGCCAATAATATACATGACTCCTTATCACTGCACCACAATATTCAGCAATCTATAATATCAATAGTCTCAATGAATATCAACACCATGCTACTCTATCGAATCTAAAAAGATGTTTATATATATATATATACATATATATATACACACATATATATATTATATATATAGATATATATAGATATATATATATATATATATACATATATATACATATATATATACATATATATATACATATA
>MU226116.1:1005502-1027296 GCA_018584345.1 Thuja plicata
CATGTTTAAAAAAAATTGAAATTTCATATAACCCGACCGGGTTATTAAAATTGCAAAATTGTACTAGGCTTGGTAACCAAGCCTAGACAATAATATTAAAAAAAGTCTATCTTTCTCAGAACCCGATCGAGAAATATATTATATTTTTGACAGCCCGTGGCTTAGGCCATTTCTAATGCCTAAACCGTAGAGCAGCAGAGTGAAGGAGGGAAAAAACACATTAGAACCTGATCGTGCTTTGAAGAAAGTAACATTTCTTCAACAATTTTCACATTGTCAAGCAATGGAACCCCGTAACAAAGGCATGTTTTTTTTTTTTTTTGCATTTGTAATCAAATTAGGCTATGATATTGATTTTTTGTTTTGTTTTATTAATTTCATATCAGATTCATCAAACAAGCCAAGAAGAGGAAAAAGAAATGAAAGACAACCCCCCGTAAACCCTCCTCAAAATTATCCCCGTCTACCACCATCGCCACCCATAAACCCTCCTTGAAATTCTCCTCATCCACAACCACCGCCACTTGTAGACCCTCCACATGTGACATTAGATCATGTAAATGCAACACAAGAGGACCTTGTGCAATGCCTTAACCAAAATAGTGCACAAATCAATATATTAGTCAATAGGTTGAAGGCTTTCAGTCTTCAACATCACTCTACCCTCACCACTACATTAGAAAAAATGTCCAATAGTGCAAATAAGGTGTCTCAAGAGGTGCCAAAATGGGCCTCATGGAGGGATAGGTGTCATACATATTATGCTGATGGTTTATCATATGAGGATGTGAAAAGAAAAGGCATACAAAAACATGACATATGTGCCCTTTTTACTGATCCTAATACTAGCAATTCCCTGGAAGATAATAAAAAATGGTTTCCTATACATTGGTGTGCTCATAGGGGGATGAAATAAGCTTTTTGGGATAGGTGGTACATGGTATTTGACAAACCACCTTGTAATAATAATGAGGTTCCTTTATATTTTTTGAGGAAGCTATACTGTGAGTTTATCCTCGGTGAGAAGCTGAATTACTTTAACTTTCATGAGTTCCAGGGTAGAGGGAGAGGCTCTGCGTAGGATAGACCTGGGAGGGCACATAAGATTACCCGACCACAAGAGAGGAGGCGTACTGGAAGAAAACCCCTCATTCATGTTGTGGTCCCAGTTGTGGTTAAGGAGTGTATGATATACAGACTCTTCATGTAGCTGTATCATTGACTGATGTCATTATCCAACATGGCACTAAGTTAGTTGGAGGAGAGGATGGATCAATGCCTGTGCCACCTCCATCTTCATCAGATGCACCTTTAGGATCATCCCATCTTGCGCCAGCTCCATCATCATCAGATGCACCGTTAGGTTCATCTTATCCCATGGCAGCTCCATTATCATCAGATATAGTTGTAGGGTCAAACCAGCCCATTGAGCATATCTGCATCAATTGTAATGGTATATGTGATGTGGTAAATAGTCAGGCGAGTGCGGATGGTTCGATATCCCATTCATGTGTACATTGCAGGAGAAGATGTCATACATCCACTACTGAGGATATGGCCCTCATAGATGACCTGTTGTCAATGGTGTATGGTACAGAGCCGACACAAGTTTGTTTAAATTTATGTTTTGACATGTTATTTTAATTAATTACCTAAATTTGTTAAAAGTAAATAAATTTTGATGTATAGAAGAATCTAAATTGATACATGAATAATATGCATTATAGGGTGTAGCTAGTGGTATGAGCACACCAAGGAGTGCTCATTCTAGTAGACATGGATGGGTAGCTCAAACACCTGAGGTAATGTTTTATAAATATTTATAAAATAGAATAGTACATTATTTTCAAAATATCATATCTTAATAATTTGTATGGTGGTAACTTAGTGTCGTCAAAGAATTAGTGTATTTTTTTTTGATATTTCTTTATGGTCAAATAATTATTTATAATATAATCCAACTCAATGAATTCATAAAAGGATGGTACTCCCTCAAGGAATTAGGTTGAATGCAAAGGCTTCAATAGAGATCCCTAGCTTTTGGTAACCTAGACATCATACTTTTGAACAAGCTCACTTCCTTGTCTAGCCATCATGACTCAAACTGATTTGAACTCCTACCCTCCATCCTTGGACTCAATTCAACTAATGCTGAACTCATACATAGACTCATACCCCAACCAATCACTTATTGGCTTTTGAATCAACCTTGAACATCATCTGAAACATCCAACCATCGTTCTTTTACTCTTATTTCTTGTTCAAAATCATGAATAGGAAAGTGACATACTAGGATAGTCCCCATATACTAGTCTATATCTTCACCATAGACAAGAACCTATCTACACCCTAGGTTCGTAAGCACCCCAAATATTTTCATCACTTCCCGTACCACCTACTCTCAATCTAAAACACTCCAAATCCTTCCCTGCTAAGGGTAAACACACTAAAACATACTCACTGCCAGGCTACAATAGTCCTATTACCTATTGAAAAAGTGGTCCTAAGGTCTATGACCTCCATGATTATAATTTGGACCATACTTCTCTAAGTGTAACTACAAATTTCTTAAAGAATAGTCTTGTGTGTGAAAGAAGAGAAAATTTGTATATTGTAATAATGGTTTGTAAAATTTGTTTATAAACTTGTGATAATAGAGTTGTGGAGCATAAGCATTTGTGAAATTCAAGTGAATCATAATCTTCATTGTAAACTATTTCTTATATATTTATTTGGTGTTTATAGGACTTGTTAGTGGCTCAGATTTTTGAGATTGATGATGTCGCCCTTTCTGCCATTGACTTTGGCTTACAAAGCTTTGTGGTATCATATTTTGCACACCTCTTGTTTATAGTTTTAATTGAACAAATGCAGTATCATATTATTTATCTTATGTTAATTTTGGTTTTGTTATCCTACCCCACCAAGCTTGAGGTCATTAGGAAAGAGGAAGAAATCAGCAGGGACATTGAAACAAAAAAAGTTAATTAAGTCCAATTTAAGTATATTTGTTGAAATGTATTATGAACATTTCAATGTAGTCTATATTGATGAAGGCACTTGACTTGTTTATTGTATACATGTAGAATCAATTGGGTTTCACTGAACTAATGAATGCCCCAAACATTGTTGATGTCTAGGAGAGGGAGGAGGTAACATGTTTTCATATTTACTTTCAATTGAATTCTTGTTTGTTCAAAATGTTTTAGAAATCATGTTCCTCTATTAGTATGTCATTTTATATGAATTTTTAGATAGGAATTGGTCATAGCTGCCTCAAATGAGGAGAACCCTTCTCCACTTCTTAGGGATCCCTTTCCTAGCAAAGGAGATCCAGGTGCAGTATGCATTTTCTTTTTGGTCCATGAATTTTTTATTTTTTAGTATTTCTTGTTTATAACATGTATTTTGTATTATTTATTTTTTCTGTTATAGGACCCTTCACCACTGCCCATCCTTCTTCTACCTTTCCATTTTTATAGGTGTCCCTCTCACCTACAACGGAGTCCATTTCATTTATCATTTAGCCCAAGCATAGGAGATCCGGCTGAGGCTTCGGTATGTATGATGAACTATAACTGATTGAATGTTTCAAGATGTTGAGTTGATGAACACCAAAATGCAGAAAGTTAATGCAAGACATTGAATCAGTTAATGTATTGTATTGTCATTGATGTCAACTTGGCATAATCTGATTGGTAATATTCATATTGTCAAAGACTTCAAAGAACCAAAGAAATAAAGGTTATGTCATCTGTAATGCATAAAAGTTTAGTATACACCAAGTGACAACAAACACCAACAGACAGTGCACATCGACGGATAGAGAACCCCAAGAGAAGAGTTAGAGTGATACTCAAGCAAGCATTACCGACAATAAAAACCATAGTCATACCCAAGAGGAACTAAAAGTCACAGTGTTTTTTAATGGACAGACAACCTCGACAGAAAGAGATGCCCAAGGACAACTGAAGTCAATACCAAATAAAAAAGGAGTTAAACACCGATCATAACTGAAGTTCATAAATGAAAAAAGACTTAGCTGGTAGGAGCTAAAGAAGGAGTTAACTGGTTGATTACATTGTTTTTATAGACAAAGTTAAAAGCCAGAGATAAGCTAGAGTTTTAAAGCTGTTTTATTCCAGTTGTCAAGGAGAACTCTATGGGATAAAACTAAAGAAAGCTTTAAAGCAATATTGACAAGATTTCTAGATCACATCAAGAACAAGAAAGACAAAGACCTAGAAATGGTGAAATCATGTCTATAAAGAGACAAGATAATTCATTATGAATTAAGGGGTGAACATAGAAGAAGATGCTAAAGAGAATACTGGTGAAGAAAGAAGTCTTCATACAGTCCTGATCAAACAAGCTAAAGAAAAGAGCTAAAGTTTTCTATGGACACCAAGAAATAGAGAAACAACATCACCAAGCAGAAAGAAGTGGAGAAAAGGTATTGAAGGGAAACATTGATTAGAAAGGTATTATGAGATTACAATAGATCTGAAAATCTACAAGTCTAAGTTGTATGTATGAAAAAATCATTTACTATTTCAGTTTAACCATTGGATCAGAAAGTCTCTTAACTGAGAAGGACTTAAAAATCCTTTCTATATTGAGATACATCCCAAGGAGTATCAAAAAGTTTGGTCATAAAGATAACGTAGTGAATGCCAGATATCAGGTGACAAACTATTATATTTAAATCCTCTAACAAGGTCACACTTAATAGTGTGTTTGTAACCTTTAACATGGTTGGCTCTTCACCGAGCTCACTTCAGAAGAGTAAAATTTTTGGGTTACCGGTCCCAAGTGGTTTTTCCCTTAACAGGGTTTCCACATTAAAATCCATGTGTCAAATGTGTTTATGATTCATTTGTTTGATGTTTTTCTTTACGCATTCCTAAAATAGGATGATCGGTAAATACTAAGTTATTTACTGTATTATGGTAAATGCTAGACTGCTATTTGGTAAAGTTTAAGAATAAGGTTTAATAGTGAACTCTGAGCAGTATTTATTTGATAAGATTATTTGAGGGCATACATCTTGTAGGACTAAATATAAATAGAGACTTATAATTGTGGTACTAAGTTTTTGGGTTGATATTGGTTTAATTTTTGAGGCCACTGATTCACACGTACCCCCCCCTCAGTTATTCTAATAATTGATATCAGAGATTGTGTGCTTAGAAAGGGAGTTTAAAGACTCAAGAAAAAGATCACAAGATGAGAAAATAGGATGTGCCTAAGTTGAATAAAGACAACTTTGAATAATGGAAAAGTAGGATAAGACTCCACCTATCAGGTATTGGAAATGATGTTACTCAATACTTGGATACTGAATATGTGTTGCCTACATGAACTCATAATTGCATGATGATAGAACTTGCTTCCTCACTCTCCAATGCTGAATTTGAAGATGTCAAAACATGCATCTATGCAAAGAAAATGTGGGACAAATTGAAGCTAGTACATGGGGGAGATGAAAATGTACTCAGAGCTAAGGAAGAAAGCCTAAGAGGAAGGTTTGATGACCTAAGAATGAAAGAAGGAGAAAATATCACTCAGTATAGCTGCATAATCAAAGAGGTAGTCAATGCTATCTGAGGAGTTGGAGGTGTACTTGAAGAAGAAACAGTGGTAAGTAAAATCCTAAGAACCTTACTTCCTGTATATGCTATTAGAGTATTTGTTCTACAAGAAATGAGAGCAGTAGAAAATAATAATGTGAATCTAGATAGTCTGATTGGTAGACTGATTTCATTTGAGATGAATAATTTTGACAACAGTGTCTTACCATCTATTGAGTCTACAATCAAATCTTCTTTGAAAATAAGTAAATCAAGTCATAAACACACTATGATAAATGATAGTGAAAGTGATAGTGATGACTAAGATCTTGATGATATTGAAGCACTAATGGATAGAATATTGCAGAGAGGCAAAGGTAGATACAAAGGTAAATTACCACTTGTATGTTTTAATTGTAAAGAGATTGGACACTTTGCTGCTAGATGTCCTAACAAAAGAAAAGATGACAAAAGTAATGACAAATCATATGAAAAGAAGTTTGACAAAGGTGATGACAAATATTACCAAAGTAATCAAAAATATGACAGAAGAGACAATCAAGACTACAAGGACAAAGGGAAGAAATCTTATTACCTGGTTGAGAACAAAGCTGACAATATTGACACTAAATCTGATGAAGACATTGAGGTGGTATTTTTTGCTATGAAAGATGATTCAGACGAAGAGGAAAGGTATGTAGAAACTACAATTATATCTAAGGTTAGTAAGAATGATGTCTAGATTATTTATAGTGGCTGTACTCACCAGATGACTGGTGATAAGGAAAAGTTTGAAACTTTTGAGTATTATAATGGTGGATCAGTAAGAATGGGTAATGACTCACCTTGTCTGGTTAAAGGTAAATGAACTATAATGCTAAATAATTTGATCAGATGTGAAAATGCATACTGGGTAAAAGTACTTAATTATAATATATTGAGTTTTTTGTAGATGAATAACTTAGGTCACCGAGTTTCATTTGAAAACAAAAAGGAAAAGATCTTCAATGAATTAGGAAGGTTGACCGAAACTGGTGAACAGACAAAATATAACCTATTCTATCTTGGTGATATTAACACCACTTTTTTAATGGATAGAAGTGAAGACATATGGTTGTGGAATAAGAGGTTATGTCATGTGAATTTTGACAACATGGTTAGGATAAAAAATAAAAGGAAAGTAAGAGTCTTACCGAGAATGTCAAAACCCAACCATGTCATGTGTAAGAATTGTCAAAAAGGTAAAATGACAAAATCTAGTTTCAAGAGAAAAAACTACACATTTAATGCCATTCTAGAATTAGTCCATACTGACCTATGTGGACCCATGAGAACAAAGAGCTAGTATGGAGATAGATATTTCATTCTCTTTGTAGATGATTATTCTAGAATGATGATAGTTATGTTCTTAAAAGAAAAATCAGAAGCATTCAAGATGTTTAAATGGTATAAAGCTATTGTAGAAAAAAAAGTGGTAAGGAACTGAAATGATTAAGATCAGATAGAGGAGGGGAATTTATTTATGATGAATTCACTAAATTTTGTAATGAGCATGGACTTTAAAGACATGTTTCTGCATTGAGAACACCACAACATAATGGAATTACTGAGAGAAGGAACAGATCCATTGTTGATTGTGCCAGAACACTGATGATTGAGAAAGGCATTACTCAAATATTCTGGAGGGAAGTTGTTAGTACTACTGTCTACACATTGAATAGATTTTAATTGAAAAAGGACACAAATAAGACACCCTATGAGCTATGGTATGGATACATACCCAATGTAAGTTACTTCAAAATTTTTGGTAGTAAATGTTATATCTTGAAATATGATAGAAATGGAAAGCTTGAATCCAAAGCTGAAGAAGGAATATTTGTAGGGTATTCTACCAAGAGCAAGGCTTATAAATGTCTTAGCAAAACCTCTATCAAAATAGTTGAAAGTGAAAATGTAAAAATAGATAAATTTGTAGAGAAAAATGAAGAGGAAAGTAGAAAAGAACCAGAAGACCGTGAAAGGTTTATTTACAGTGAACAACCTAACACTCTGCTTGAGCAACAGTGTATCTCTCTCGAGCAACAGAACAATGCACCCGAGCATCAGGCTGTAAACACCAAAAATCAGGAAATTGCTCAAGATGATGTACCGAGCGATGGAGATAAGAATGAAGGTCAAGATGATGATCAAAATGATGAACAAAGAGGTGAAACGATACTTTCCAAGTATGTTAGAAGACACCATCCATAGAATTAGACCATAGGAGACAAGAAGGTTGGAATGAGAACAATAAGTAAGTCACTAAACACTAGATGTTTAATTTTTGATTTTGAGCCTAAATCTATTAATACTGCACTTGAAAATGAAGAATGGGTTAGTGATCTGAATGAAGAGATAGAAGAAATTGAGAAGAACACAAAATGGACACTAGTATCAAGACCTAATGACAAAAATGTCATCGGTACAAAATGGATATTCAAAAACAAGATGAATGAGAATGGAGAAGTCACAAGGAACAAAGAAAGGTTAGTATGCAAGGGGTGTGCACAAGAAGAAGGCATTGATTCTGGAGAAACCTTTGCACCCGTTGCTATACTAGAAGGAGTCAGAATTATACTTTCTTATGCTACATACAAAGGATTCAAGTTATACCAAATGGATGTCAAGTTTGCATTCCTGAATGGAATATTAGAAGAAGAGGTATACATTGAACTACCATAAGGGTTTGTTGACCCTGACAAGAGAAACATGGTATGTAGACTACACAAATCCTTGTATCAATTAAAACAAGAACCTAGAGCGTGGTATGAAAGACTTCACTCCTATCTCATAAGCATTTGATTTGTAAGAACTAGTGAAAACAACAATATGTATTTAAAAGATGATACTAATGATAATATTTTGATTGCTGAAATATTTGTTGATGATATCATATTTGGAGGAAATGATATGTTATGGAAATCATTTTCTAATGAAATAAGAAAAGAGTTTGAGATGTCAATGTTTGGGGAGATCATATTCTTTCTTGGTCTACAAATTCTTTAATAGGATGCAGGCATATACATCACACAATCCAAATACATCAAGGAAGTTCTCAAAATATTCAAGATGGAAGATTCCAAGATAGTTGGAACACCTATGGCAACCTGATGCAATATGAAAAAGGAAGACAAGTCACCTGAGGTAAATTAGACTCTATATAGATCTATGATTGGAAAGATAATGTATGTTGTTCATACTAGACCAGATATAGCACATGTAATTGGAATAGTTGCAAGATTCTCTGCTTATCCCAAAGAATCACACATGACTGCTGTCAAGAGAATTATGAGATATCTAAATAATACTAAAGACTATGGCTTATGGTATAAAAGAGAAGGCAAATTTGAGCTTCAAGTCTATACAAATGTTGATTGGGATGGAAACTTAGATGACAGAAAGAGCACAACTAGAGGAGAATTCTTTATGGGTGACAGACTTGTCACATGGATCAGTAAGAAGCAAGGATGCATCTCACAATCTACTATAGAAGAAGAATATGTGGTTGCTGCTGCAAATCTCTCAAATATTGCATGGATCAAATAGTTACTGGAAGGTATGAATATGAAAATTCTTGAACCAGTCATTATCTATTGTGATAATACCAGTGCAATTAACATTTCAAAGAATCCAGTCATGCATGCCAAGACTAAGCATATTGCTATCAAGTATCATTACTTAAGAGACCAAGTGAAAGAGAAAGAGGTGATACTAGAATATATTCAATCCAAGGAACAATTAGAAGACATATTCACCAAGCCATTGCCTAAAGATACATTTGAGTATCTGAGAAAAAGACTAGGGGTTTGACCCTTGTCGATTGGTCACTAAGCTAACTAGGAGGCTGCATCAGCCTATACATAATCAGAAGATCATTCATGTTGATGCAAGAAAAGAGATGGACTACAAAGATTTATCAATACACATAAAGGTACTTATCTGCACCGAACGCTAGAGATATTTTTTGGATAATACAAAGCTATATTACTGATGGAAAGGAAATTCAAGGAATATATTAAATAAAGAGATATGACTTTGGCATTATTGTCAAAGGGAGAGAATATCCATATGGGAGAGATGTAGAGAGATGTAACTTGTGATGGAAAGAAGTATCCAAAGGGAGAGATGACTTAATATGAAATATCCATCAAAGTAAAGAACATCATGAGGGAGAGAATACATCCAAAGGGAGAGAAGTATTCTATGAAACATATTGCTATCAAAGGAAAAAATAGATATCCATCAGAAAGAGGAATAGTCAAAGGGAGAGCAAAGATCAGAATCACAAGTTGCTACATCTATCCAGTGAAGGGAATAAAGATTGAAGAAATTAATATGCAAGAATCAAATCTAAGCTAGAAGAGCTTATTGAGAGTCAGACATTTGTATTGGTTATAGAAAAATAAATTTGGTAAAGTTTGATGAACTACAACTGATATATTTCATAATGTATTAGTATTATGTAGTATGTTTCCATCAATGCCAAAGGGAGAGATTGATGAACTATAATTGATTGAATGTTTGAAGATGTTAAGTTGATGATCACTAAAATGCAGAAATTTAATGAAAGACATTAAATCAGTTAATGTATTGTATTGTCGTTGATGTCAAATTGACATAATCTAATTGGTCATATTCATATTTCCAAAGACTTCAAAAAACCAAAGAAATAAAGGTTATTTCATCTATAATGCATAAAATTTTAGTAGACACCAAGTGATAACAAACACCAATGGACAGTGCACATCGATGGATAGAGAACCCCGAGAGAAGAGTCACAGTGATACCTAAGAAAGAAACCTGAGAAAGCATTACTGACAAGCAAAACCATAGTGATACCTAAGTGGAAAAAAAAGTCACAGTCTTTCCCAACAGATGGACAACCCCAACAAACAGAGATGCCTGAGGACACCTGAAGTCAAGACCGATAAAACAAGGAGTTAAACACCGATCAAAACTAAAGTTCAGAAATGAAAAAAGACTTAGCTAACAAGAGCTAAAGAAGGATTTAACTAGTTGATTACATTATTTTCATTGACAAAGTTAAAAGATAGAGATAAGCTAGAGTTTTAAAGTTATTTTATTCCAGTTGTCAAGGAGAAATCTGTGGGATAAAACTGAAGAAAGCTTTAAAACAAGATTGGAAAGATTTCTGGATCACGTCAAGAACAAGAAAGACAAAGACCTAGAAATGGTGAAATCATGTCTATAAAGAGACAAGATAATTCATTATGAATTAAGGGGTTAACATAGAAGAAGATGCTAAAGATAATACTGGTGAAGAAAGAAGTCTTCATACAGTCCTGATCAAACAAGCTAAAGAACAGAGCTAAAATTTTCTGCAGACACCGAGCAAAAAAGAAACAACATCACCAAGAAGAAAGAAGTAGAGAAAAGGTATTGAAGGGAAACATTGATTAGAAAGGTATTATGAGCTTACAATAGATGTGAAAATCTTCAAGTCTAAGTTGTATGTATGAATATATTATTTAATATTTCAGTTTAACCATTGGATCAGAAAGTCTCTTAACCGAGTAGGACTTAACAATCCTTTGTATATTGAGATACATCCCAAGGAGTATCAAAAAGTTTGGTCATAAAGATAGCATAGTGAATACCAGATATCAGGTGACAAACTATTATATTTAAATCCTCTAACAAGGTCACACTTAACAATGTGTTTTTAACCTTTAACAGGGTTGGCTTTTCATCGAGCTCACTTTAGAAGAGTGAAAATTTTGGGTTACCGATCCCAAGTGGTTTTTCCATTAACAGGGTTTCCACGTTAAAATCCATGTGTCAAGTGTGTTTATGATTCATTGCTTTGATTATTTTCTTTATACATTACTAAAATAGGATGATCGGTAAACACTAAGTTATTTATTGTATTTTTGTAAATGCTAGACTGCTATTCGCTAAAGTTTAAGAATAAGGTTTAATAGTGAACTCCGAGAAGTAGTTATTTGATAATATTATTTCAGGGCATACATCTTGTAGGACTGAAGATAACTAGAGGTTTATAATTGTGGTACTAAGTTTTTGGGTTGCTATTGGATTAATTTTTGAGGCCACTGATTCACCCCCCCTCTCAGTTATTCTAACAATGCATTTGTATTATCTAGTGTGTACATTTTTTGCATTATCTAGTATTTCTTGACTATAACCTCTTTTCTATTTTACCATACAGGAAAAGGTCCAAACTGATTCATCAATGGTTTTGGATCCCTCTAGCACAGGAGTTCCAACTCATGTTTTGGTATGCATTTTCTTTTTAGTCCGTGCATTTTATATGTTTTAGTATAACATGTATTTTGTATTATTTATTTTACTTGTTATAGGACCCTTCACCACTTCCTTTCCTTCCTCTACCTCACCATTTTTCTAGGATTCCCTCTCACCCACGATGAAGCCCATTTCATTTATCAGTCAGCCCAAGCATAGGAGAAAGAGATGAGGTAATCAATAATTTAACTATCAACAAATTACTACACAATATTTATTTATTTTGATTTTATTTTGAGATAAGATATATGGCTTAGCATTTGAATTATTCTTGTGTAGAGACTTAGTGACCCAAGTTCTGCTATGAAGAAGCTCAATTTTGATGATCCACCACAGTCATAGATATATTGAGACATTGTATAGATCTATTTGTGGTCATTGAATGACCAAATTTTGTGTGTATATGTGTGTGTGTGTGTGTGTGTGTGTGTGTGTGTGTGTGACACTTGTACATTGTATATATTGACCTGGACATAGTTGATGTCACTTTTATGTAACTCTATTATGGATTTGGCATGTATGCCATGTATTGATATGTACACTATTATTGTTCATCTTGTTATATAGGAAAATTCAAATTTTATCATTGAATTTGTTGGTTGGATGTTTATGCCTTAAGTGTATTCTTGTTTCACATGACTTGCATAAATGCATGTGTGTTTCTATAAATTAATATACTTGTGTGTGTACTTCATGTATATTCATGCATATGATTCATAATTTTAGTTTGATTAAACCTATTCATACTTGAAGTTTAAAGTGTGTGAGAGTAGGTGCCAACAATCTGAGAGGTGATATATGATAAAGTAAATATAAATAACACCATTATATTTGACAAAAATAATCTAATTGAATAACACTAGATCACTTAATCACATATCATTTTTGAATCTTATCTTGAGCATAATTTCTAAATCTACAAAAGATGAACTGTGAAATAAATTAGTACACCATATAAAAATCATGTGAAATTGAGTCCATACATGTCAAATGGTTGTTTAAAATATACCAAAAGAGTTCAACAATATTCATGGAGTTACAACTAGTGTATCCCATATAACAAGAAGAAAAAGAAGAAGATTGGTTTGGGATTTGACTATGAAGATTCCATCAAAATGAATTAGTAAGGTAATAAGTGAGATTCTATAAGGAATTGTTATGATTCTTAAGGATCATTCATGTTTATGACCTATTTGAATGACTTAAGTAAATTCATGTCTATGCTTAATAATGTATGTACTACATGTTTGCTCCAGGACATAAGCAATTTTATGATTTAAGTGAATTAATGCCTAATGCGCTACATTCTATTTAGGTGTATCTTTCATGATCTATATGTATGCACTCCATCACTTAAGTGAATTTATGTTTGTTGTTGTATGTTTTTTGTGACTGAAATATATAGTATGAGAGTTTGGTTTTTGTTCTTGGACAGTGGATGTAGGGACTTTATATGCGATTTTGAGCCCCTTGAGTAACTTCAAACATATAATGTTCCTTGGGTACACCTGGGAAGTTATAGGGCTCTTTGGTGCAGGGCACCCAAGAAACACCAGGCATGGATAGGAGTATTCATGGGTTCATCTTCACATATTTGTAATCATGGTTAGATCCTAGAGATCAACCATTCATTTTGATTAAATTGGTCTCATTGTAAAGTCAATCCATCTAAGGTGTCTTTATAAACCTAAGGTTGATTAGAATCATGACCTATGATCGGATAAGTAGGTTTGATGTTTTTGGTTTGGTAAAGGTCCTACTATAGGATCTAAGGGTCTTCTAAGTCCTTTCAATAGTTTGAGAGGTCCTAATAGCAACATTTTCAAAAGTTGCACAAATGTTGTCGAGCAACTTTTAAAAGTTTCTATGCAACATTTTCATTATTTTTGTTTCAAAATATTCATCGTGGGATCAAACCGCCAGCTCCATCAGCTCTAGTTGGCTGGGTAAATTCTAGGGGGGACCTTTTTTTGCTTTCAAACCATCAAGAACATTTTGGCGCAAGCTGGACCAAAGTGTTCCCAAGGTGCACAAAGCCAAATTGGACAGTGATTTTTGGAGAGCCATATCTCAGACCTCGTGAGAGATATCAAAGATCTATGAAGTGCACATGGACCATCTTGGGAAGGCCTACAAGAGTGTTTCTTAGTTCTAGGAGATTCCACTCAGATTCCATTTGGCAACCCGATCTCGGTTGGTGCAAAAAGTTGTATTGTTGCTCAGTTGAAAGTTTCTCAATGGTGCATCTTTCAAACTATTCATCATGGGACCAAACCATCAACTCCATCAGATCCATTTGGCTGGGTAAAGACTAGGGGATACCTTATTTTTCTTGCAAACCATCAAGAACGTTCGGGCGCAAGTCAGACCAAAGTGTTCCCAAGGTGCACTAAGCCAAATTGGGTAGCAATTTTTGGAGAGCCATATCTCAGACCTTGTGAGAGATATCAGAGATCTGTGAAGTGTACAAGGACTATTTTGGGAAGCCCTACAAGCACATGGCTTAGTTATGGGAGATTCCACTTAGATTCCATTTGGTGACCCGATCTCGGTTGGTGCAAAAATTTGCATTGTTGCTTAGTTGAAAGTTGCTCAATGGTGCATCTTTCAAACCATTCATTGTGGGACCAAACCGTCAGATCCATCAAATCCATTTTTCTGGTTAAATTCTAGGGGAGACCTTATTTTTCTCACAAACCATGAAAAATGTTCCGGCGCAAGTCAGACCAAAGTGTTCCCAAGGTGAACTAAGCCAAATTGGGAAGCAATTTTTGGAGAGCCATATATCAAACCTCATGAGAGATATCAGAGATATGTGAAGTGAAAAAGGACCATGATGGGAATGCCTACAGGTATGTGGTTCAGTTCTAGGAGATTCCACTTAGATTCCATTTGGCGACCTGATCTCGGTTGGTGTAAAAAGTTACATTATTGCTCAGTTGAAAGTTGCTCAATGGTGCATCTTTCAAACCGTTTGTCGTGGGACCAAACCGTCAGCTCCATCAGCTCTAGTTGGCTGGGTAAACACTAGGGGAGGCCTTATTTCACTTGTGAACCATCAAGAACATTCTGGTGCAAGTCAAACCAAAGTGTTGCCAACGTGCACTAAGCCAAATTGGGCAGTAATTTTTGGAGAGCCATGTCTCAGACCTCGTGAGAGATATTAGAGATCTGTGAAGTGCAAAAGGACCATGTTGAGAAGGCCTACAAGCATGTAGCTTATTTCTAGGAGATTCTTCTTGGGTTCCATTTGGTGACTCGATCTCGATTGGTGCAAAATGTTGCATTGTTGCTCAGTTGAAAGTTTCTCAATGGTGCATCTTTCAAACCGTTTATCGTGGGACCAAACCGTCAGCTCCATCAACTCTAGTTGGCTGGGTAAGTGCTAGGGGAGACCTTATTTTTCTTGTGAACCATCAAGAACGTTCTAGTGCAAGTCAAACCAAAGTGTTTCCAAGGTGCACTAAGCTAAATTGGGCAGGGATTTTTGGAGATCCATATCTCAAAACTCGTGAGAGATATTAGAGATCTGTGGAGTGCACAAGGACCATATTGGGGATGCCTACAAGTACATGGATCAGTTTTGAGATATTCCACTTGGATTCCATTTGGAGACCCAATCTCGGTTGGTGCAAAAAGTTGCGTTGTTGCTCAGTTGAAAGTTGCTCAATGGTGCATCTTTCAAACCATTCATCGTGGGACCAAACCGTAAGCTCCATCAGCTCCATTTGGCTGGGTAAATGCTAGGGGAGACCTTTTTTTTCTTGTGAACCATCAAGAAAATTCCGACGCAAGTTAGACCAATGTGTTCCCAAGGTGCACTAAGCCAAATTGGGTAGAAATAGAAGTAAAACAATTCAAAACGTCCACAAACCATAACATATAAAACTATAATTTTAATTGTAGATTATGCCTATTACTTTTGTTTGATATAATATTTTCAAGGTAGTTGCTTTGGAAGAGAGAGAGAGAGAGATACATACATAAATATAATGCATGACAAAGATACATACATAAATACATAATATGAAAATAAACATACAGACATAAATACTACACATGAACCATTATTATAATTTAGAGAAGCATGAGATATCCACTGCATGAGCCATTTTTGTAATTGTAATGAATCATAATTCACTCATATCCTCTTAGTTAAATGGTACATAGTAAACTATACAAAATGTGGACCCTCGGTATATACAAATCAACCCATGACTACTTTTATATACAATTTGATCTTCTTTCAATATACAAAATTTGGTCTCCAAATATGCATGTATACCACTTAATAGTCATTTATATTTACAAAAAAGTGAAGTTAGATTGTTTCGCAAAATTTATATACAAATTTTTCAAAATAATTCTATCATTTTGTAGAATGATTCTTCATGATGGCCCAAAACTAATTGAGAGAACCTTATGGATCGGCTCTAACCCTTACTATTTCATGTATTGCCTTGTGTTCAGATTCACGAAGTTTCCATAAATTTTTCTTACGAGGTCTACCAATATTATTTATCAATTCAATATTTGTTGCAACATGAAGGTTCGAGCAATGTAAAATATTTCTGTGTCTCATAGTCCTCAAACAACCACATGTTGGATTTTTGGATAGGGTACCTGCATTTCATAGAAGCATAAATTAATACAAAATTCAACATATAAAGTGTAATAGAATGATGTTAAGAGGTCTCAAAGTCGTCAAACAAGAACACATTATATTTTGATAGTGTACATTCTAAGCCATGTCCCTATCACAACAATGGATCCTATTGGGTACTCGATACCCTCTCCATCAATGATGTTGGAATTATATTGAGAAGATGTACTAAGAGGGGAGGGGTGAATCAGTACCTCTAAAAAATTTTTTGGTTAGCCCATTAACCCTTAATAATCAGTTTGTAAATTATCTTATCTAACTGTTCATCTTTATTTATGTATATGCAATCATATCATAAATTATTTTAGTATGTAATCATAACAAGAACATTCATGAAAATAGATAACACATGACACAAGATATGATATCACAGAAAACTCCTGTTAGGAAGTAAAAACTGTGGTGCGGATTGTTACCCATAAGACTTCACTATTTGTAGATAAGAAGGGGTCGGTTAAGGCTTACAATTGGTCACTTCTGATGACCTACCCTGTTAGGAGTATTACAGTGGAGATCTATTAAGATCTAATTCATTTGAAGCTTTAGCAACACTGTTAAGTGTGTACTCTGTTAAGAGATTTGTAAAGAACTATTAAGTCCACCTTCTACAAAAGGATTTTAGATGTGATGCACTTGTTAGAATGCAACTACATAAGTCTTTGATTTGATGATATATGCAATCTTTAATTTCTGATAACACATCCTATTAAGATTCATACATATAAGTAATCATCCTTTCATGATTGAATAATACCTTTATCTACTCGTCAGTAGCTTCTGTGTTTTCTTGACAACTGATGTGTTCTATTAATTCTGACCTTTGCATGAATTCTACCTTCTACTCCATAGATGCTCTGCATGGCTATCAACAACAATGAATTCATGTACTCATAATTGAGTTTGAACATCTATTTATACTAACTTATGCTCAATTCTTGATTCATGCATCACAAGTTAACTCTAGATCCAAGGTTTACAACTTGACCTTGATCTTTAGTTAGATATGTTTTAGATCTGTTAGGATGCATTAAAAAATTTACAGAAATCTTTCTTGACCCTCAATTTATGATTTAAAACAAATAAAAACTCTATAAATAGAATTACATTACTTTATCCGTCGTGTAAAAATCAGATCCACAATTTGTGGGTTCTTTAACTGACTGTCGGTTCTGAAGGTCAGTTTTCTTGGTCGTCGGTGTTCCTTTCTTGAACTTGTCATTGGGTATGCCTTTTCTATTACTATCAGGTTAGTTCTCAAAACTATGTCGCCGATGATGCTTGTGGTCACCGGTGATGCTTATCGATTCTATACTTAGCATTTTTCATGACCTCTGTGTTCTGTCGGGTATGCTTGCTGTTCGTCGGTAATGCTTGAAGTCTGCCAGTGATGCTTGTAGTCTGGTGGTAATGCTTTAGTTTGCCGGTGATCTTTGTCAATGTTTTTCACTAAGTGTAATAATGGAAAAATAATTTCATCAATCTCCCCCTTTGACATTAGTATCAAAAACATGATATGTGCAACATACTAAGTGTATTAGTATGTACACCTGTGTATACTTCTTACTTATTCATTTGAATGACTCCCCCCTATGTATATGTCGGTAAGTGAAAGTATATATACATATCCTTATGTATTTTTATTTTCCTCCTTTTTTGTTCTGATATATATATTGTACATAACTGTATACAATTCCTTTCCTCCTTTTTTGATTCTAAAGGAAAAGGTACTTACAACTTTTCAAAAAGGTGGGAATGCGAGGACTTGATCTCGTCCATCATTGTTTCCCATTTCTCCTTCAACATTTCTAGAGCCATGTGCTCTAGTGAAATCCTTACATGTATGTCATAGATGCTGTCTACTACAAACATCTCAAGGGTTGCTATCAGAGTTCGAGCATCAGAAATATGTTGCTGCAGAATAGTTAGATTGGGTAGAATATGTGCCTGAAGTTCAGTAATCTCACCTTTGAATTGTGTTTCAGCATCCCATATTTATTTCCTTAGCCTATTTGCCTCTATGACCGTGTCATGATGTGCCTTTATGCTGTCGGTATGAGAGGTTAGGCTTTGTGCACTTTTTGTGACATTTGAATCTATTTTTTCTAGTTTGTCACTATTTTCTTTTCCAAATTTCTCTAGTGTGCACATCTTTTGAACTAAGGTGATTTCTTCAGCAATCATTGGCTCTAATTCTTTAGTGATTTCTAAGAGCTTTACCTTGTTCAATGCCACTTCTTGGATGATTTTATCAATTAACTTGAATTGATATTTATTTTCTTCTTTCTCTTCCATTGCTTGTTCTGTATCTATACCTTGCTCTGTGATGGCGTCGGTAAGAACAACAATTTGTTCCTTTACTGAAGCATTTTCTTCAAGTTTCACTTCATGAACAAGTTTTTGGAGTATCTCTATTGCTTTGTTAAGTGCCATGTTTTCCCTATGTTCTTGTATCATTTTCTTTTGTATGGATTTTCTCTGAAATAGCACTCCAAACTCTTGAAGTTTGTCACTGTCCAAAGTGGTAATGTCCCAGTTTGGAACTTCAATGACTTTATCTAGTGTCACAACCAATATATCCTTCTTTACTATTTTCTTCTTCTTCTTCTTTGGCTGGGTGGTAGATTGATGTACCACCATTTGTAAGGCTTGAGATTGGGTAGATTTTGTGGGTGAGTGTCGAGAGGATGAGGCATCCTTTTGTATATATTTTGTGCTCACCGAACGGTTTGGTGAAGATGTCTCCTCATGTACCTTGGGTGCATCAATAGATGAATCTTCTTTTAGCTTTATACCTTCATTCTTCTTGACACCTTCACTCTTATCTTGCTCTTCACCCTTTCTCAATGTATCATCAGTGTTTTTGTCTGCCTCTTTGTTTTTCTCTTTTGATACATCTTGCTGCTCATCGGTTGCATGCTTCATTTCAGTATCTGTATCCTTGGGAGTGTTGGATGCACCTTTGTTTTCATCAGTACCCATATCCTTGGGTACATCATCATCTTTCTTAGATGATTTATCCTGATTTGACTATATATCAATATCATCTATTAATATATTCATGTTTGTTGGTATATTGACTGTTGCAGTGTCAATAGCTATGTCCTGTTCATCGGTATTACCCTTTTTAGCATTGATGTCTTCATCTTTTTGAACCTCTACTGCAGGGTCTTTTTCTGTAATGGTATTGACAATGTTGTCTAACCATGAATCATCATTTATATCAACATCTAAGTTACCTTTTATTGACATTTCTTCTCTGGTAACTTCTTCATCCTCCAAGTTTATGTGGATGGGACTTGCTGGTACTTGATCATCTTTACCATCTTTTGACCAGTCTTCATTTATAAAATTAGTCTATTTTTGGCATGTGATCTGTACCTCTTCACTATCTAACTCAACTATTGAGTTACCTATTTTTTTGATAGGTTCCTTTTGAGGACTGCTTTCCTCATCAGGATTGAGTATCTCACTCCATATTTTATGAGTGTCTTCTTCTAGCTCTATAATTTGTTCTTTTAGAAATTTATAAGCTCTCAACTTGGGTGAGAAGTTTTTGGCATATTTATCCATGACTTCATTGATTTCTTCTTTTGTTGATTTAGGAGGTAAAAGAGAGACCAGTACTCTTTCTCTTACCCTCTTCTCCTCATGGAGTGCAAAAGTAAATCTAGAAGATATTTTATCTAATAGTTCTTGTGGAACATCACGTGTAGTGAAGTGCAGTGGGACATAAAAGTGTTTGCACATATCAGCAATAAGTGCATCTTCAATCTTATTCTATTCTACTGTATCCCATCTTAACCATTTCCTAATTTTAAGATGTCCAATAGATGCAGCTTCAGAAATAGACTTACATATTTCATCAATGTCTTCAGTTGGTGATGATACCTTTGCTTTTTCCTTTGCAAGTTTTATAGCGTCAGGTTCATCCATAGCTGAATCTTCTAAGTCCTCATCAGTCTAAACATATTTCCTCCTTTTGGCAGGTGCCCTAGCTGGTTGTTTTTCCTTTTGAGGTGTAGGTTTCCTCTTGTACACCCTCCCTTTTACCATGGGAAAAGGAATAGCATCCTGTGCAATTTGGCTTCTTGTTCTAGACTTCTTAGGTGGAGGAGGAGGTGGTGAATCAGACTTCTCTTCCTTTGATTCTTGTTTCTCTATTGTATCACTGATGGGAAGCTAATCCTTGGTGATTTCCTCCTTACTTTGTTGTTCCTCCTTACCTTCTTCTTCTTCTTCTTCTCCATCAGAAGATATTTTCAAGTTCTTTTTCAGATTCTTTACCATTCTTTTTTACTGTTTGACAGCCTTCTTGACAACAAGATTTGACTTAATCTTCAGTTTGGCCTCTTCATATGTTCCAAATCTTAATTTCTTTTTGTCAATGGGTTCATTTAATAATGCCAAAATGCATTCATTTGCTAATCCTATTTTGACTTCATAATCCAATTTTGAAAGCCATTATTTTCTTGGAACTACTGCTTGTATGTATGTGAAATCTGTATCTACCATGAAACATATTTCTTCACAGTGTTCTTCTATCAGTTTCTCAGGAATTCAAGTTCTTGCTTGTAGCATTTCCTTAATGGTTTTGAAATATTCATGTATTACATTGTCAAAGTCTGTACCAAGTGATTCTATGAATTCACTTATCTGAATGGTAATCGGTCTACTTGTGTCCCATGTAACTTTTCCTATGGAAGGAAAGTATTCTTCAAAATAAAAGAATATACACATTATGAGGGAACCAAAATTACATGTGTTTGTCCTTGAAGACCTTATTGTGCACATGTTCTCCTCAAATTGATGTAATAGGATCTCTACCAGATCCATCTTCTTTCCCTGTTTGATAATCTTGTATGTTGTTGATGAAGGGGACTCCCCTTAATACCACTAGTACACGACAGAAACAAAGAGAAACAACAGAAATTTGCAAGAATAGAAAATTGGCTTCTTATTGGCTCCAAAAATGTGGAATTACAAACTTCAGAATTACAATATCAAAAACCACATGGGCATCCCTTACAATAATTTATAGGACAAAGCCTCAAATAACCACCCAGAACTGCCCTAGAAAACACCACGGGCCTTCCTTAAATAGGCAATTTTCCAATGCCCGAGAAGGTTCTAGAAATCTAGCCATTAAGGCCGACTACCCTTAGCATTTAATTATTTTTCACTTTTATTACACAAGGGTCGGCTTTAAATATTTACAAAACATGAGATTAGGTAGCCCAACT
>MU226116.1:1043725-1069517 GCA_018584345.1 Thuja plicata
ATCAAACCTTAGGAAATATTGAAATAATTGAATTAATTACAATTTGATCAAGGAAATTGATTTGAATTGAAAATGTTCCAAAGCATTGATTCAGGAAATTGATAAATTGATAAAATGATAAATGGGGTCCACAGTCTAGGCGACCATTTTAGGGTGCATTAATTTGCCCCTCTTTGACTAATGTGTGATCATTCTAGAAATACATGTAGTCAAAGAATGCAGTTGAAGTGTGAGATCACTTTGAGATCACAAAACAACATAGACATCAACATCATTGTAAATAAGTAATTGACATTAGAACAAAGATAAGATGATTGCAAAAAAGAAAAAAAAAAGAAAAAAAGACAAGGTCAACACCGTTGTAAATAAGTAATTGACATGTCCGAGATAAGAATCTCAAGCAAGGTTGCCCCAAGTGGAGCGATTGATTAGGATTGATAAAGTTGAATCAAGAATTGAAGTTTGATAGGTGCTACCCCTGGTGATTGAAATCAAAATGAGATAGAGGAGGAACAACAGATTGATAAATTTGATCAAATAAAACTAAAGATAAGGTTCTTGATGTAAGATAAAATATATAAAGATCAAAGAACCAAGTTAGATCATCAAGCACGAAAGATTATGCCCCAAGGTTGAATTAGAAGAAGAAGAAGAAGAAGAAGAAGAAGAAGAAGAAGAAGAAGAAGTGGGGTGAAAGTGAATGGAGGATAGAAGTTTTGAAGAGGTGGAAAGAAATAGAGAGAAGAAAGAGAAATTTCCTTAAGAAAGAGAATGCCCCAAAATCAATCAACTGTTTAAGAAGGAAAATTTCATTTGAGATCACCAAAGAAGATAAGGAAATGAAGAGCAAAACTTGATCATAGTTGATTAAAAGTCCACAAGAAAGATGAAGGAAAACCTTCTCAAACTCATAATGCAGCCTAAAATGCAAACTAACATGAGGTCTAACAATGCAGGCTACATGAAAATGCAAAGGTGTACTTGCAATAGAGAAACTATAACATAGGAATTTGTGTTCATCATTCATAAGACAATGTCAAGGAACTTATTTTCATCATTAGGCCATTATTAACGGACATCAGAAAATCACACAATCATCACTAGTAACAAGTGAAACTATGAAGATATCAATGTGATTTATATTAGATTGGAATGTGGAAATATTCTAACATAAGCATCAAAGACATAAAGGTCAAGATGATTGCGATGTTAGCTTACCCAATTTAATATAGCAAAATGATGCTTGCATCAAGGCATAGAGGCCAGGATGACCAGTAGAATGGTTGTGCAAAAATAGTGAAGCATAAAGAAGGAACCAAATAAAAACATGTCCCATGCACCAAGTAACACTCAACAAAAATCAAGGACACTCAACAAAAATCAACAACAGTCAACACACAAAGAAAAGATCATGACATAGCTCAAGCATTAACTCTAGTGTTTAAAAATTTAAGTGTGTTAACTGATACTGAGTTTCGAGGATAAGGATCGAATGCTTGCAAGCAAGCAAAACCACATGACAAAACTGGGTAAGACCAAACTGATAAGTGTTGAAAAACACTCAATGTCAAGGGTTGTATTGAAAAATACAGTTGAGGTAGTGTTGAAAAAAACCATTTGTGAGGTGTCCTAAAGACTAACGCATCCAAGAGACCAAAGCTAACACAGTTATGCCCCCTAAACAAAAACAAAGACCAATTCCAAACCAAGGCAACAAGGACAAGGGATGATGGAGAAAGGCTAAGTGTCAAGGAGATGCGCTAAGAAACATGGGTGCAAAGGCCTCAAGTAAGGCCTATTTCTAGGTTTTCACCACTTGGATTTTATTACAATTTTTATCTTTCAGTTTTTCATTTTTTTCTTCTTTTTTTCAGGACTTTTAATAATTTTTTTATAATTTTTGCTACCAAGGCGTCTGTTTCCAGGTTTTCACCAAGGCACTTTTAATTTTTTTTCAAATTTTTGAATTTTTTGAATTTTTTGTATTTTTGAAATATTTAATTTTTTTTTGGAGATACATCAAAGCGCCTATTGCTAGGTTTTCACTAAGATGATCATTTTTTCAGGACATTTTCTGGTTTTTAAATTTTTTGACAATATATCATTTTTTTAGATTTTTTCAAGATCAATAATTATGTACAAAGGATGCCCCCAGACAGAATGGGAATCAAACTCTTAAGCAAGATGACATTGTACAATCTCAATGTTTAGCAAGGTGGAGGACATGAGGGATTAGCAAGCTGGTGGAAGAGATGAAAGACATGAAGATGAAGGAGAATGAAGGAAAGAAATCCTGAAAGACAAACTCCTCAAGAGTACCCAAGCTAGGGAAAAGAAAGAAACATAATGTAAAGCACATATGGACAAGAAATGAAAGGCCAACATAGGATAAGACACAAAAGCATAATGCAAGAGTAGGAAAGGATATAGTCCAAAGGAGTAGACATGTCAAGAGTCTTCATAGCACCGTGTTTTACTCTTTTTTTTTTTTATTAGATCAAGACCAAAGGGAAAAAGGATAGCGATAGGAAAAAATGAATGGAGGAAGATAGATATGAAGGCTAAACATGAAAGGAATGAAAGAAAGATCATCATAAGATATCTCACAAGATAGCCCAAATGTTCGTGTATAGATCAACATTGTAAAGATCTAAGAGAGAATACAGAATGGATGAAAGATGTAGAAGAACTACACATGATTCTTGATTCCTAGGTTTCCATCATGGTACCTATCCAAGGCATCACAAGGGAGTGGTTTTCACCATAGGATGAAATTATTTCTCTTTAATTTTGTTTTCTCTTTTTTTTTTAAATTTTTTTTTTGAATTTTTTGGTAGAAGGCAATATTTTTAGATAATGCTCCTTGAAAGGATAAACCATGATATGCCAAGATATGCTCAAAGATGCTAATAGGGAAAGGAAGATGAAAGATAAAAATGGAGGATAAGGTTTTATGCAAAGCGAGTGAGGTTGGAAGATAGGAAGAATAGACAAATGAGGAAAAAGGATAGAAGGTAGAAGGATAGTGAATTGAAGGATTGTGAAAGGGTAGACGGAAAGGAAGGCAAGATCAACATCAATACACACCTTGAAGGGTGGCGAGATGATGGAGGAAATGTGAAGGAAGGAATACATGAAGGAATATGGTGAATGGATAATAGAGGTTGTGGTTTAGGCGCATGGAATGAAAGAATGTTTTTGGAAGAAGATGAAGTGGAAGCCTTTGGAAGCTTGAATGTCAACTTCACTTGTTGCTCAACATGAGACTCTTTCAAGAGAGACTTTGGAATCCATATATTTGTAGGATTTTCATTTATTTTTGATGATTTAGAGAGAATATCTTCAATGATGGATTTTGGAACCCATATAGTTGTAGGCTTTTCATTTCTTTTTGATGATTTAGAGAGAATATCTTCAATGATGGATTTTGGAACCCATACTTGTCTTGTAGTTTCCTTCTTAGATATCTTTTTTGACTTTATTACCCCATGTCGATTAGATGAGACATGGTGATCTTCTTTTTTATATGGACTCTTGTATTGCTTCTTTTTCTTGTATTGAATATTCAAGTTTCTTCCAAAAGACTTGGGACTTATGGAGGAAGAAAAATAATATGACTGGTTTAGATGGGTGGATGGATGAAAAGGATTCAAGGGCATGAATCTATGTTGATCTTGAGGAAAGATAGGACATGGAGGGACATAAGGACCCAAGATGGATGATGAATTAGGAGGGTTAGGAGGGGAAAGTGAAGGGACATACGGACCAAGATGGAAGGAAAATGTGAAGCCCTTAGTATTGGTGGAGGAGGTCCAAGGTTGGACGTGGAAGACGCAAAAGGATAATCAATAAGTTCATAGGAATATGTATGACAACCAAGGACATCAACATCTTTAGAGTGAGAATTTGGATTTTCAATAGGATTGTGAACATCTTAAATAGGAGAACCTTATTTGATAGGATTGTTTGAAGCTTGGAAAGACTTAGGAAGAGTAGAAAGTGGAAGCGAACATGGAGTGGTAGAACAAGAAGATGGAAGACTTTGGTCTTGACAATGATTTTTGGATAGCATAATCACATAATTTTCCTCTTGATTTTCAATAGGCTTAATATTGGAAGTAACAATACCATTTTTAATAACCTTAATGGAAGTATCATCTTTGGAAAGTGCAAGTGGGGTAAGGTTATTTTGATTGTCAATAAGATCAACGATGTAAGTAGTAAATTGATCTTGCTTAGGAGAAGATTTAAGATAGGGTGGCATGAATGAGAAAGGGCGTAAGGGATCAAAAGAACCATGATGCAGATAAGAGACATCATTAAGAGGATTGGATGACATGGAGATTTCTTGATCTTGATCTTTCTTTATGTTCTTTTCTTTATCATTTTTAGAGTCCTCTTGAGATGGAGCCACTTCTAAGGACAAGGAAGCACGTTGGAATTGTATGGAAGACTTGGGAAGACATGGGGAAGGATTAGTTGAAGTAGGAATTATAGCATATAAAGGCTTAGGCTCTTTAGGTTTAGCATTATTGAAAGTGTTTGCAGCAAAGTGAAGGTTAGCTTGAGTTTCTTTAAGAGGTATCCCTTGAGAATAACTATAGGGAGCTGCATGAAAAGCATTAGGACCTTTGTCAAATGAAGGATTTGTGGAAGATTTGGAAAGTTCAGGAAATTTAGGATATCTATGAGTATTGGAAGAAGTAGAGGATGGAAGGGAACCATCACAAAACAAAGGTTCATCATTAACATGATCTTTCTTGAGAGTGCAATATTTATTTTCAGCTTGAGAATACTTAGAGGAGAAACTCTTATGATATTTCCATTTAAAATCAGCGCGGTGAAATTTCTCTTCCTCAATAGAAGCATCAAAGAGGTATTGCTCAAAAAATTCATCAGTCTTTTTCAAAATCAGAATCATAGGGATCACCATCACAATCTCTCAAATGGGAACACCCATTACCAGTGAGACCAAGCACACAACGAGGAGGAATCTTAGGAATAGAGGTGTCATAGGTATTACTATATTGTCGATCATCATAGTCATCATTGTCATCAGAGTCATAATAGATGGGATCATCAGAGTCATAATAAATGGGATCATCAGAGTCATCAAAGATGGGCTTGTCACTCTTCATGGAAGAGGTATCACAAGAGGTATCATAATAGTCATCATGGTCATCAAAGATGGGCATGTCACATTTTTCATTATGGTATGTCTTGAAAAGAGAAGTATGAATCTTGGGAGAAGTAGAAGAAGAATGAGATCATGAAGAGGAGGAAAGTGAAGACCTACTGAAAGAAGAAGATTTGGATGATGAGGAAAGATGAGAAGACTCAGGAGATGAAAGATGTTTGGAAGGAGAAACTTGTGAAAATATCTTGTATATGATCCTAGCAAAGGCATCTGATTGAATCACTTTTTTTTTGTATTTCTGTTCTCAATTTATCATCCATGCGATTTTCACAGAAACACCACTCTTTGAATTGAGCAATAAGTTTCAGATCATCTATTCTTAAGAGAGGTTCCATAAAAATATATTTGGAATTCATGGTTCTAGAAGAGGAGGAAGAGGGGGAATCAAGTAGAGATGAATAGAAGAAGATGAAAATAGAAGAAGGTAGACTAGATAATAAGAGGAAAATAATCATAATATGTGAAGATCTAGCGTGAAGGAAGAAGAGAAAGGATAGAAATGCAAGACTAGGAAGACATGGTAGATGTGGATGAAAGAAGACCAAGAGTCATTTTGTGCAACTTGATACCATTTAAGTTCATTTGGATGTTGAGAAACATGTCATAACACTCTTTGGGGAAATCCATTGAAGTTTTTATCACTCGGGAACTCAGATTTGTTCATTTTAATTGACTAACTAGATGCATTAACAAATTTTTTTATCATGAATCAGGCACGCAAGATAGAAATCAGGGAGTTCAAGCAATCAATGTCTTTAAACAATGAGCGAGGGATAAAGCAACCTTGCACATGGAAATAGATAGTGTCATAGTATTTCTACTCCATAAAGATTCTACTTGTGTATGCTCTAAAAGTGTTTTCCAATCACACACATATTCCTAGAGAAGAAAAAGTTGGTTGCACTATGGTTCTTAGTAATGGTTAACTCTGCAACTTTTACAATCTCAAGTGGGTGAAATCCAATCCTGGCACACCGAGGTTTTGACAACCCACAAGAAACTACACCCGTGGAGATTTCTTCCACAAGGACATTTATATAGCAGTTTCTACTACCATGGCGAAAATGGATACTACCGCTTGAGGTTTTGTCCAAATGGTTTACCCAATAAAGGGAATGCCCACTGTGGTTAACCCTCTCTAACAAGGAAGAATCACAATATAAACCACATGGGGACTTGGTTTGGATTCAAGGGTTCCAAGTTTCTGATTCTCCCAAAAGGGAAAATAGCATAATCCTCTAGCCTCTTCACCTCACCCAAACGTAGAAAACAAGATTAATTGACCCACTATCATGAAATCACCTCCCCCAAGATACAATCAACAACAATGACCACCAATCTCAAGAGAGAAAGTACCAATCAAAGTTGAAGACTAAACCAAGTGAGATAATAACAAATCCTTCCCTACCTACAAGAGGATCTATCATCAAGAAGAGGTTTGCATGTAAGAAAAGCGAATGAAGCCCACTCTCTCAAGATCACCACAAATAGTGTTCATAGGGCATAATTAATATGTGAAACATATATGCAAGAAAGCAAATCTAGGTCCATTTTTAGAGCACCAATTGGAAATGTGATCTATGAAAGCAAGAAAACACTCAAGCTAATCACATGAGATGTTTATTTTATTTCCAAAAACTAAATTTTATAGAGATGCAACAAAATACCTCAATTCCAAAGCAACATGAGCATTTTGTTGTTTATCCACGCAAGTCCAAACAATCCCCACAAACTCTCCAACAAGCAAGACAAATAAACAAGCAAACAAGATATGCAATGTATATTTGAAACTTATGCAAACCCTAGGGTTAGATCTGAAAATCAATTATTATGAGCAATAATAACCAGAAAATAATCCAAATAAAAACTCATATCATGCATTGAACCATGTGAAAAATAAGTGCAAGCTAATCATTAAATGCTCTTTTTTTAAATTTTGATTTTTGACCTAGTCAACAAGATTTGACCAATATGACATGAATTTGGGTCCTAAACCCTAAATATAGAAAAGAGACCCCTATTAAAAAACATAGAGCTTTCCAAAAATGTTAGAATTTTAAAAATATCTTTTCATTTGTGCTCTAGGGAGCCATTTTTCCAAAATAGACTAGTTTTTATAAATCGACCAAATGAGCTATGATATTGCATCCAAATTTAAAACACAAAGAATAGACCCCTTATAGAATTTAAATACCTTTCCAAAAATGTAAATATTTCTGAAAAATATGCTGATTTGTGCCAAAAATTAAGGTTTTATGAAAAATAAAAATAAAATATAAATTTCAAAATACCTCAGAAAAATATGAAATTTTGACTGAAGCTTCTCTAATATGTCATCAACCTGCAAACAACAATTCAGACCAAAACTCCAAGCTGTTTAGGAGATATGATCAAATATTTCAAAAAAACCCTAGGTTTTGTCTTCAACTCATCCTGCACAAGGGTTAGGCTTGAAAAACTTCAATAAAATAACTATGTAAAGATTAGAAAAGCTGAAAATCTGAATAAAATGAAGGAAACTTAGGAGCATCACGCCCCACAGTGGGCACCAAAAATGTGTGATGAAAATGTGTCACACTTCTTTGAGTCATTCCATCCAAGGTTGTTCAAGAATGAGGCCTCAAATATTGACTTATAGCTCCCTGGTCATGGAGTGCAAAGGTGTGTGATGAAGGCCCTCAGATAGACCTAGTTGTGCCTATGCAAGTACACCATGAAACGAGAGATTCAATGCATGAAAATGAAATCTATTCTATATGATAACAATGCAAGAAAAGAAATTAGTCTAAATGATAACAATGCATTATTATTCTATGAAAGAAAACATGAATTTAATCTAATATGAATCATGGATGCAAGAAGAAGAAGACAAGAAGAGAGAAGTTGCAATATCCAAGCCAAAGTGCTCAAATTCTCCTCCAAAATTGCTCTCCAAACCTGCAACATAACAATACCTAAAAATTCTATATTGATGATGGTTGATGATTATTAAATGAGGAGAGATTTCCTTTTAAAGAGCAATGGACGGTAGAGATTAAGAGGCAAAAAGAAATGAGCAATGGTGGAGATTAAATCTTGGTTCATCCATGTGCTCATTAAAGCAAAAAGCCCACCACTTAGAAAGATGTGAAGAAAAAGGGACTTTATTTATTTTTATTTAATTTATTTCCTTTTTCAACAAAGAGGAATTTAAGTGGGGGTTTTATTTAATTAAAAGAGGGGTTTTCTTTTAATTAAATAAGATTATTTAATTTAATTAAAATAGATATTTTAATTAAATGAGAAAATATTATTTAATTAAGAGAGATTTTAATTAAATAAGATAAAATTATTTAATTAAAAAGGGATTTTAATTAAATAAGATTATTTTATTTAATAAAAATGATAAATGGGGCCCACAGTCTAGGCGACCATTTTAGGGTGCATACACAATACACAAGTGCTTCCAATTAGAACTTAGGGTGGAGCAAAAGATAAGGAGAAGAGGAGAACCCAATAAAAGAAATAGAGGTGGAAGAGGATTTAGGGGAGAGTTACATTTGGCCGAGGGAAAAGTTACCAAAGTTCTAAAGATTCACATACCACAGAGGGAAGTGCAGACTCACAACATAGGGGTGGACAATTCAGAGGTTCATTTTGAGGGAGGAACAATGGAAGGGGTAGATTTGGAAATCAAGGTAGAAGCTCCCCTATTTTCACTGACAAGTGTTATAACTGCCACCATGTGGCACATACTATGATTAGGTGTCCTAAAAAATCTAAAAGGTCATACATGGGAGAAAGGAGAAAAAAATGAGTGCAAGAGGAAGATAACCAAAGTGTAACATCACCTATAAGCAAAGCACGACCTATCTTGGATGGTGCAAATTGGATTCTGAGAAGGACATTGTTGAAGCTCCCTCACTCCAAGGAGCCTCCCAAAAGGAAAAGACTCTTCAAAACCACTTGTAATTCCCATGATAAGATTTACAAAGTCATTGTGGATTCAGGGTCTACAGAGAAAAAAGTATCAATTGAAATGGTAGAGAAAATTCATTTGAAAAGATTACCCCATGTGGATCCTTATAAGGTATCTTGGCTCAATAAAGGGAAACATGTGTTAGTTCATGAACACGCATGGGTAAAATTTGAGATAGGAGAATATATGGATAAATTTCTATGTGATATCTTTCCTATCGATGCATGTCACTTGTTGTTAGGGTGACCATGGAAATATGATGTCAAAGAAGTCCATGATGGGGAGAAGAACTTCTATGTTATCATTAAAAATGGAAAGAAGTTTCAAATGGATCCACTCCCTAAAAAAAGGGGATGGAATTCATGTAGGCTCTAGTGTCATGTTAATCGGGCAGAAGGAATTCTTGAGAATGATGAAACATGAGGGAAATTAGGGATATTACATCATAGTCAAGCCTAAAGAGGAACCCAAAGTAACCCCAAAGGAGGAAGTATCAAAGGAGGAAGTATCATAGGAGGTGTAGAAGTTAATAGACCAGTACAAAGGCATAATAGGAGAATATATTATAGATTATTTTCCACCCATGGGAGATGTTAACCATCAAATAGATTTTATACCAGGAGATAATTTTCCCAACAAAGCTACCTATAAGATGACACCAAGTCAAAATGAAGAAATTTCTAAACAAGTCCAAGAATTGCTAGATAAGGGGTTCATAAGGAAGAGCTTGAGCCCATGTGCCATTCCCACTATCTTAGTGCCTAAGAAAGATGGGAAATGGAAGATGTGCATATATTCACGTGCTATAAAAAAGATAACCATAAGATACAGGTTTCCAATGTCAAGAATAGAAGACCTAATGGGAAATTTGCGTGGAGCATGTTTCTTTTCAAAGGTGGATTTGAAATCAGGTTATCATCAAATAAGGATCATACTTGGTGATGAGTGGAAGACCACCTTCAAGATTAATGAAGGGCTCTATGAGTGTTTGGTGATGCTCTTTGGGCTCACAAATGCACCTAGCACATTCATGGGGCTTATGAATGAGGTGTTGGCAAAATTTCTTGGTAAATTTGTCATTGTATATGTTGATGACATTTTGATTTTTAGTAGGAGAGAAGAGGAGAATATAAGACATTTGAGATTGGTAATGAACAAGTTACAGGAAGAAAAGTTGAAGATCAATCTTGAAAAATGCAAGCTTCTCAAAACAAATCTTGTGTATCTTGGTTTTGTGGTTTCCCAAGGGTGTTTAAAAATAGATCTCTCAAAAGTTGAGAGAGTCCTTAATTGGAAAACTCATAAGACAATAGGTAATGTTAGGATCTTTCATGGTCTAGCCTCATTTTATAGGAATTTTTTTAGAAACTTTAGTCATGTGTGTGTACCCAATCAAAATACCATCAAAGGTGGAACCACGTGCCAATTTAAGTGGACAGAGGCTGCCAATAAAGGATTTGAGTTATTAAAACAAAGAGTAGCAGAGTTACCTTCTCTAAAGCTCCCCGATTTTAACCAATTGTTCACTGTGCACTGTGATGCAAGCTAATTAGACATAGGTGTAGTTTTGAGTCAGAATAGACATATAGCAACCATCTTTTAAGAGAAGTTGAATGAAGCCAAGCAAACACATTCTACCTATGACCTAGATCTCTATGTAATGATGAAAGAAATTAAAAAGTGGCATCATTATATACTACCCAAAGAATTTGTAGTATTCATAGATAACCATGCACTTAGTTTCCTAAATGGAAAAGACAAGTTGAACCAGAGACACCTCAAGTGGGTTAAATATCTCCAAGCATACACATTTACCATCAAACACAAGAAGGGAAAATCTAACAAAGTGATAGATGCATTGAGTAGAAGAGTTCTAAAAATCCAATAAGTACAACTCCAAAGTGTGGGAATCAGTGAACTCAAGGATCTCTACAAAGGTGATAAGGATTTTGGTGAAATCTAGGTTATTTTTCCTGATTTTACTAGTGCTTATCACGTTGCATATTCATAGTATATGGTGCAGGATGGTTGTCTCTTCAAAGGACACCTTATTTTTATACTATAGTGCTCCATGAGGGATAATATCATCAAGGAGAAGCACCAAGGAAGTTTGGGAGGACATTTTGGAATTGACAAAACCTTGGAGCAGGTTAACAAATTTTACTATTGGCCAAAACTTCAAGCAGAGCTAAGGAAGTTTGTAGAGAAATGTGTTATTTTCCAGAGGGATAAAGACACTTAAATAAATGTAGGGTTATACCAACCATTTTCCATACCTCAAAGGCTATGGAAATTTTTAAGCATGGATTTTGTTCTCAGGTTGCCAAGGAGACCAAGGGGGTTTGATAGTGTCTATGATGTAGTAGAGAGGTTTAGTAAGATGACACATTTTGTGCCTTGTAGAAGCACTAATGATTCCTCATACATATCAAGGCTCTTCTTTAAAGAGATAGTGAGGATCCATAGTTTAACCCTCAGCATAGTCAATGATAGGGACACTACATTTGTGAGCCATTTTTGACAAACCATTTGGAAGAAGCTAGGTACTCAATTTTCATTCTCATCTACATAGAATCCCCAATCTGATGGGAAAACTGAAGTAGTGAACAAGTCATTAGGAAATATGTGAAGGTACCTTAGAAAATAGGATGGCCAAGCATGAAATTTGATCATTGGGCAAGCAAAATATGCCTATAATGATTCAGTGAATAGAAGTACATGTAGGAGTCTATTTGAAATTGTGTATGGTTGTCATCCCAGGGGTGTAATGAAATTGAGAGAACTTAGTTCACTAGATCCTAGAAGTGCACAAGGGGACAAATTTGTAGAGAACATGAAAGAGATACATGCACATGTGAGAAAGACCCTGCAAAAGAGTTCAGAAAAATATAAAGATGATGCTTATAAGACAAGAAGGGATGTTAAATTTAAGATAGGTGACTTGGTTATGGCATACTTGAGAAAAGAAAGACTACCTAAGGGACAACCTAGTAAACTCCTGATGAAAAATATAGGACCCCTTAAGGTTGTCCACAAATATGGTACTAATGCCTATAAAATGGAATTTTAACCTAATCTTGGCATTTCACCCATCTGTAATATCAATGATATATTCTCATATAAAGGTAATCTGCCAAACCAAATTCATGATGAATCCACAGAAGAAGGTGAAGTAGATTGGGTCCAGGACATACCTCCTAGTCAACCTGTGAAGTTAGAGAGTATCCTTGATTCCAAAGTCATAAAGAAGACAAGGAAAGGAGTCTATAAAAAGTATTTTGTGAAGTGGGAAGGATCACTAGAATAAGATGCTATGTTGATGACATAGTTAGCAATCTTACAGCATGGAACAATTACCCAAGAACTCCTAACTCAAGAGACTTGAGTTTTCTCCTACCCTGAGAGTATGGTGCAGGGGAACAATTGGTTCATGAGCCACAATCATGTTTTGTAAGCCTTTAAGGAAATTTTGTATAGTTTGGTGTTTGGTGACCTATAAGGTCTATTTTCATTATGCTTTGAAATAAGTCTCAGGGAAGTGTTATGAGCCCTAGTGTAGTCCTTCCTGTTCATATCTTTTCCAAGGTCTAGGAGGTAACCAAAGATGTTTAGGGTTCTATTTTAAGTGATTAGAGTAGCTTGGCTTCTTGGAATCTGGTAGAGTTCAAAATCTTGTTCAAAATTGACAAGTTGCAAAAATGTAAAAGTTGCAAAGTGCAACTTTGTAACATTTGAGAGAAAATTTTCCAATATTATGCTTGAGAGTTTCATAGGTGGTTGGAACTTTTCTAAAGGAGTTTAAAAGGACTTGGAACTGATTCACAGAGGTTTTTGATAGTTTGGGAATGAAAAGTTTAGTTTTGCTCCATAATTACTATGTTTTCTTTGTTTATTTGCTATTTAAAAGTAGTGTACGACTCTATAGGGATTGGTAGAAGTAATTATAGAGCATGGTAGTATAATTTTATGTTTTAAATTTATTTTAATTTTATTTGAAGTCCTGAAGTCATCGTAGATAGAATTTGTGTCAGTTAGAATCCAAACAGGTCTGTAAATCATTCAAAAGAGGGTTTGCATCCAAAAGGCCCTAAATTCAGACATTTCACCATGGGAACACAATGAGTCTTTGTGGAATGTTATAAAATAATGTATATTATTATATTTTTTAGGTGGTATAGTTGTGGAAGAAGAAGCACCATTTTTCCCATGAAGCCCTAGGCTTGGCATAAGAAATGTGAAAATCCTTGTGAGAGGAAATGGTGAATAGAATGTACAAATAAAGGTGTGTGGGTGTGATATTAGTGCATGGAAGGAATATTTGAGGTCATTAAATCATAATACAAGTGTTGGTTTAATGCTCCTAATCGACTAGTGAATAGATTTAATTTGATCACTGTCGTAGCTTGGTTAAGACCTAGGAAGCCTAATTTAGGCCCATACATGTTAACCTAATCAAACAAGGAACCAAGAACCCATTCTAAAATATTTAAAGAAGGAGGATAAAGGGTATCCAAAAATTGTATTATATGTTGGGGTTATTTGGGAAGCTTGAGAAAGATATCCCAAAAATCATGAATTAGGGCTAATTCATTTAGGTCTTTGTTGGGCCTGTTTTCTACAAGATCAGATTGTGGGGTTCTTGGAGTTGAACCAAAGGACATAGGAGAATTGAATTTAGTGGAAATAAGGTGAATCAAATCCAAACATTTCCTGCTACAATTCAAGAGGAAAATCCTAATTTAAAGGGTTTGGGTGTTTGATAGAGGAAGTGAAGAGAAAGGCTCTTAGAGGAGGAGTTTGGAACTCCTTGGATAATTGGGAATTGTTTTGGGGGAAAGGCCTTGCAAGGATCCCTAATACAAGTCCTTGGAAACATTTTAAAGGTAAAGAAGAATAAGAAAATAAAAAACCATTGGAGATGACCAAAGTGTTTTTTACAGTGTTGGTCGGGCGTTGAAGGATTTAAGTATTGACCGACCAAAACTGTTAGTGTCAGCCAACTAACACTGGATTATATTTTATGGATAATTAGTTATATGCAACCCATAAACATAAGTTCTATTATTTATTTGGAAGGATATTGAGTCCAAATTGACAAGGCTTAACATATATATGTAAGGTCAAGTTTGGATTGATAATTGAGAGAAAGTGTATGTGATAATTATGAAGTGTGATATGAAGAGTGAAGGCAAAATCAGATGTGATTATGATTGAAGACAAAATACAAAGGATGTCACTAGAATATCTGATTAGTGATGATCAAGCACTTAATCAAGAATAGAGATTTGAATCAGCAAGGATAGTTTCGTATCAAAACTAGTCAATCCATTGTTACTCTCTAACAATTATAATAGTGATAAAATCTCTTAATAGAGTAGACTTAATAGTCTTTTGTAAATCCTCTAACAAGGTGACATTTATATATTGAAGTGTTTGAATACCTCTCACAAGGCCACTCCTTACAAGGTGATTAAATCCTCTAACCAGGTCACACCTAATAGTGTGTTATTGTAACCTTTCACAGGGTTGGCTCCTAACAGGGCTCACTTTAGAAGAGTGAAAAATAGTGACTAGTTTCTATTGGTGGTTTTTCCCATATTGGGTTTCCACATTAAATCTTGGTGTTATTTGTGTACATTTCATTTGATTTATGGTTTATGTTTCTGCAATTAATTAGTAAAGATAATCATAGTTAATATCTTAAGATTTTCTATGTTAACCGAGTGATAGTGAAATATCTATGTTAACCGAGAAACAATGACTGATTTGTTTAAGACATCTAAGGGACTTGGATTTGTTTTTGTGGTAACTGATTCACCCCTCCCCTCTTAGTTACTCAACTCATTTCCAACAATTTAGTGATGGAAATGATCTATCAAATACATCTTCAATTTTTAGTCTTGACAAAATGATCCATCAATACATCTTCAATTTTTAGTCTTTCTATCCAAAGAGAAAGCACATCACATTACATCAATCCCGTCCATTTCACCTTCTTCCAACATCATCTGAATAACATCTAAATCAGTAGAGCCCAATTAGATGGAGATACATCATCATTTTATTTATTATCTTCTTCTTCCTCTGATAAGGTGATAATTTCCTTTCCCTTTGCACTTATTTTCCTCTTCTTAGGTTCCCAAGGGGAACCACCAATCACAATCTCCAATTCCCTCTTACTATAGGATGAGCCCTCCTCAATATATCCAATAGGAAAATTACCAAACACATCTACACATGAGCACAAATTCATCTATAAAGATAGTGTTGGTGAACATATTTGTCTTTTCACAAAATCCTTCCAAAATAACTCTCAAACACCCAAATAGGAAGACAAAATCTGCAACTAACAGTTGGATAGATTACCATGAGACCGATAATCTTCCTCTAAATTTTATAGGGTACAGCTCCCCGATCAGATGTGCAATAAACTAATTGGTTTTAAACCACACATTTGCTTTTAACCAAAAAGCAACTAAAGGTCACTATTCAATCATCAACATGATTTGAAAGTGTGTTAAATAAAATAAGGAAAGATACAATTTGAAAGAAAACAAAGTTTCCATCAAAAACACTTCACAGTTAATCCCAAATGAAAAAGAATAAGAGAAGAGGTCTCAGTGACTTTATAATGAATTGATTTTCCCAATACACAGATTTGAAAATACAATCTCTCTGTTTGTCAAAATGAAATATACATTGAGAGTGATTATAAAAGCATAATAATTTGTAATCAAAAGAAAACACAACTCCATACATAGATGAATTTGTACCTGTCTTTATTTCTCAATATAAAATGAGCACACAGACTCAGAAAAACTAGACACAATAGAAAATAAAATAAAAATATTGCTCTTCCCTCTATTACAATAAGAAACAATTTTCCTCTATTGTGGCAGCACACAGACTGCAACAAAAAAAATAAAACCCCCCTCCGAGCCCCTCTCTCTTCTTCCTTTTACCAATTTATCCCTTCCTTCCTCTCGTTGAGGTCTTTTCAATTTTCATAACTGATTCTTGCTAGAATTAACTAATCACATTTTATCTTTTTAACTTCCCAGTCTTGCTAACTTTATTTATTTTCAATGAATTTTAATATCCTTACAAACTTTGAATTTTGGATTCTATAATGACATAACATATTTGGAATGATAACCAAATGATATATGGATAGATGGCATGTTGATACAAAATAGAATGTTTCTTTATGCTGGGTGGATTTGTTTTATTTCGACAGTTTTGATTGTGGTTGACTCAAACATTCGTATCTCTCAAACCATGCAGAATTTGAAAAGTCTCTCCAGTGAGGATTTAGATAGTTAGTTTTATAAAAACATTTCCAAAAATGAGCCCAATCCAATGGTGGAGTTTAAAGTTATGCCCCTCGCAATACGACTGTATTTTTTTTCATTGACAAATTTGTGGTTATGGGTTGCATTAAAAATCTTAAGCATTCTTCATGTCAAATTTTACACATGAATCACCAATTTGAATTGAAATTCATTGTTTGGATATTATCTTCCACAAAAACCTTCATATGGATCTTTTTCATCATTTTTATCCAACATCATGATACCAAATACCAAACTCTGTGCAATATTAAGTAAATCTGCTGTCAACAGTTAACTATTGAGCCAGATTGAACTATTGAACTAGTTAAAGATTTGAACCTTGAACTTGCAGAATTATCAGAACTTGAAATTGGAGACACTAAAATCTCAAACCACTGTGAACCATGTTGAACTTAAAAACCTGAGAACTTCACTTTTGAACTAAACCTCTGAATCTATGAACCTTTGCACCTTTTGAACCTTGAACCGTTTTGGACTACTTTGAACATTAAACTGCCTAAACCAATTTGAAACCTTTGAACCTCTTTGAACTAATTTGAAACAAGGTTCAAAGTGGTTCAAAGTGGTTCAATACTCATGCTTAATAGATACAATGCTCATTTGAGAAATGATTGGCATGGAGGAGACCCAAATTCTAAATTTTTAAATTTGGGTATATATGGGGCTAACATTGGCTCTACAGGGGGACTATTTTTGGCATAAAAACATAGAACTCCAGCAATTTATAGGAAAAGACAAGTGCCTTAGAAACCATTGGACGATAGAGTCATTAAGAAAAGGAAAACTGAGAGTTGCATGCAATGCGGGTGGAGGGGAGCAGGGTAGCCAACCAGCTAAAAATAGTAAACTAACAACAAGCCCAAAGCTTGTGCATTATTCAAACTAAAAATACGCACACCAAGAGATATTTACACATGCAAATAGGTAGGAAGAAAAACTACCACAAGAAGCAAGGTGAGAAAGACTCATACATGACCATTAACTGGTTGCAATAAATAAGAGCCCTTCCTTTGCAGAAGATTGTACTTGGCTAATGTATCCCAAAACCAAAGCTTTTTACAGACTTCCTCAATGTTGAATGTCAAACTGATAGTATGCAGCAATTTGGTGACAACATAGTCATTCCCAAAAATCCAAGACTCATTGTAAACTTCTGATTTTTCCTAGATCCTTTGCACATTATTCCTCAAGTTATTATCCACTTTGGTATGAAAGAAAGGATGCCTAGAAATCTCTTCAAGAAAGATTAAATAATCTTCACAATTGATGTTATCAAGATCATGATTTTTCATGCAACTTTTAGCATTATGAAAGATTTCAGCAAAGGAAGACATTGCATCTAGGATGAGATTTTCTTTTATAGGGATACTTACTTTGTCTCCAGTAGAAAGAATATCATCATTATGCATAATAGGAATTCTACCCATCTTTTCATTTTTCAAAACATCATAATATCCATGCCCATCTTCACAATCTGAATTTTGGGCAGCAAAGTTCTCCTTTTTGATAGTTGATGGTAAATTTTCTTGAGGATGAGCCATTTCTTGCTGCGCCAATTCTTCCAAAGGTAGAGAAGAGAGAACTATAAGGGGGTGAAAAATAGAAAGATCTTTTTATTTTTCCTCTAAACTGTCATTCTCTTTGCATTCAAGATCCCTTTCTTGTGCACATTTTTTTTTACCAGCTTCTTCTTTCTTGCATACTTTCTCTTATTCCTTTGGTTCTTTCACGAGAGATCTCTTCTTGATGAGGATGGCACCATAAAAAGACTTCAAAAAATTTACTTGCTTTTCCACATCTTCTGTAACTTCTCTGATTGGATTTTCTCTAAATGGCGGTATAAAGAGAAAGATATTTGTGACATCTTCACTTTTTGCTGGAACCCAATCTTCCAAGATCTCTGGATATCTTTGAATTACCTCATGGTATTCATTTTCAATAGAGCCACCAACCTCCATCCTCGGGGAGGTACCTTCAAATTTCTGAGAAAAGAAAGCACTGAGACTTCGATTCCTTTCCCCAGTAGAGTCGCCAAAAATATGTTGGTGAACAGATTTGTCTTTTCATAAAATCCTTCCAAAATAAATCTCAAACACCCAAATAGGAAGACAAAATCTGCAACTAACAGTTGGATAGATTATCATGAGACTGATAATATTCCTCTAAATTTTACAGGGTACAACTCCCCGATCAGATGTGCAATAAACTAATTGGTTTTAAACCACACATTTGCTTTTAACCAGAAAGAAACTAAAGGTCACTATTCAATCATCAACATGATTTGAAAGTGTGTTAAATAAAATAAGGAAAGATACAATTTGAAAGAAAACAAAGTTTCCATCAAAAACACTTCACATTTAATCCCAAATGAAAAAGAATAAGAGAAGAGGTAGTGACTTTATAATGAATTGATTTTCCTGATACACAGATTTGAAAATACAATCTCTCTATTTGTCAAAATGAAATATACATTGAGAGTGATTATAAAAACATAAGAATTTGTAATCAAAAGAAAAAAAAACTCCATACAAAAATGAATTTGTATCTATCTTTATTTCTCAATATAAAATGAGCACACAGACTCAGAAAAACTAGACACATCAGAAAATAAAATAAAAATACCGCTCTTCCCTCTATTACAATAAGAAACAATATTCCTCTGTTGTGGCAGCACATAGACTACAGAAAAAAAAAGAAAACCCCCCTCTGAGCCCCTCTCTCTTCTTCCTTTTACCAATTTATCCCTTCCTCTCGATGAGGTCTTTTCAATTTTCATAACTGATTCTTGCCAGAATCAACTAATCACCTTTTATCTTTTTAACTTCCCAGTCTTGGTAACTTTATTTCTTTTCAATGAATTTTAATATCCTTACAAAATTTGAATTTTGGAGTCTATAATGACATAACATATTTGGAATGATAACCAAATGATATATGGATAGATGGCATGCTGATCCAAAATAGAATCTTTCTTTATGCTGGGTGGATTTGTTTTATTTTGGCAATTTTGATAGTGGTTGACTCAGACATTCGTATCTCCCAAACCATGTAGAATTTGAAAAATATCTCCGGTGAGGATTTAGATAGTTAGTTTTACAAAACATATTCGAAAATGAGCCCGATCCAATGGTGGAGTTTAAATTTATGCCCCCCGCAATACGACTATATTTTCTGTCATTGCCAAATTCGTGGTTACGGGTTGCATTGAAAATTTTGAGTATTCTTCATGTCAAATTTTACACATGAATCACCAATTTGAATTGAGATTCATTGTTTGGATATTATCTTCCACACAAACCTTCATATGGATCTTTTTCATCATTTTTATCCAACATCATGATACCAAATCCCAAACTCTATGCAATATTAACTAAATCTACTGTCAACAGTTAACTATTGAGCTAGATTGAACTGTTGAACCAGTTAAAGCTTTGAACCTTGAAGTTGCACTTGGACACACTAAAATCTCAAACCACTATGAACCATGTTGAACTGAAAAACCCAAGAACTGCACTTTTGAACTGAACCTCTGAATCTCTGAACCTCTGCACCTTTTGAACCTTGAACCGATTTGGACTTCTTTGAACATTAAATTTCCTGAACCAGTTTGAAAACTTTGAACCTCTTTGAACTACTTTGAACCGAGGTTCAAAGTGGTTCAAAGTGGTTCAATACTCATGCATAATAGATACAATGTTCATTTGAGAAATGATTGGCATGGAGGAGACCCAATTTCTAAATTTTTAAATTTGGGTCTATATGGGGCTAACATATAGGAAATAATATTTTCACTCATCCATATTATCTTCCTAATTATCCAAGTGCCTGTAAATATATTTTATGACAAGGCTGTTATATTTTCTCTACGAGGTGGACATCTTAGAAAGTAGAGTACAAAACACATAACCAAAGATCCAAACTAGAATGTATAACCTTCAACTAATGACATTCTTATATTTTCAAATAAATTATCTAACAAAAAACTACATAAATCAAACTGCATATCTTCCTTAACCATCTTGTGTGCTAAATACACAATAATAGAAGAAAAAAGCACCTTCATGACTGCAAAAATAGATTTTATAAGTAATTCCATATACAACATACCTCACAAATGGACCAAAAAGGGTACTAATTAGTAGAGCACGAGGGTATTTTTTGATGCCAATAAGGTCCTACACTTCACTATACTTCATTTTCCTCTTTCCTGGAATATTTCCAATACTGCATAAATCAGTAATAGCCTCACTTACTTTTTTTGTAATTGCATAGGATATGTCCAATATTAAGTTTTTTTTTTTTTTTTTCCTTCGAATGAATTATCAAGAATATAATTGAGTCTTCAGTAAACTTGGGAAATTATCCCCAAATGTCCATACCTAGAGTATGAACTCGCTATAACTCCTCTACCTAAATAACCCTGTTTCCATATGCCTTATCTTTCCATGATCAAATTCCTCCAATTCAAATTTTTTCAACGTCTATGGAATAAATACAATAGATTAAAAAATAACCAAACTATATTCCATCTTCACAATTGAACTAGCTATTCAAATTCTATGTATATCTCCAAATTATTCAATTTTTCTCTTTGTTGAATGTAAAAATGATTTGAAAAAATCTACCAATATATCCTTAATTACTCATTGATTATTTCCCACTAAAAAGTGCACATATGAAATCAACAAATGTTATTTGAATTTATACTATTCACATCAAACTCAATTACTCCAAAAATAAATCATATCTCATTTTGAAGAGGGGAAACTGATAGATTCAGCTTTGTAATATTCCCCCTAAGCTAAGGTGGTTGGATTAGTTATCGAAAGAGCTTGCACTAGGATTTGGTGCCACAAATGGACTTCCTTCACTTGATTATTCCTTCTTCCATACCATTACTACCTTATGAGATTTCCCTAAAACCACAACATCTTTCTCATTCCCAAACTTTCTCAGAGAGGTAACATATCTCTGCATGTGTTAGCATAATGACCTAGCCAACTGCACTTGAAACAATTTACATTCCTCTATTTTGATATCACTAATTGAACCCTAGATTTGTATTGATTAGCCTTTTGTCCATAGTTATGACATACATAACAATTACCATAAAGATATTGTTCATCTCATTAATCTTAAATAGATTAGATACTTGACGTCTCCATTGATTTTCCTTATTATCAAACTTTTAGCAACTAAAACATTGAATATTCAATTATTTTCTAGTCTTACATTCCAAAACCGTATGTCCAAAGTTCTTGCATAGAAATTATGAATACCTTTGAGCAATTGGTTGTCTTACTAGAGACTTCTTTTCCAATGAACCATTGTTCCAAACCTTACTTGTAACTTCAGATTTAGCTTCAGCTCCAATTGCTTTTTCCTCATTCTTGATGTTCTGATTCGAGTTCTCACTAGAGAAAACAAGACCTTCCTTTTCCTTATGGATTTTTTTCATAGACAAAAGTTATTCCAAAATAGTTTAGCTCTCACATACCTTTTCTTTAGATTTTAGCTTCTTTAGTTATTGATCTAACTTCACATTCTCTTCTACTTTATGTTTGATAATATATTTGAGAATTTCCTCAATATTTTTATAGTTCTCTAGCTGTATCTTCAGATTTGCAACATTCTCCTTTGATTCCTTCAACTCCCGACTTACTTCTTTGTGTCTTTCCTTGAATTTTTAAATCTTCTCCCTTAACTTACAGATACAAGTGTCAGACTCCTTGAGATTTTATTTCACTTCCTCATTCTCAGATTTCATGTATTCAATGTCATCCAACATTGTCTTTACTTATTCATCAAAATAGTATTATCTAGCCATCTATCTCACAAACAAAGATCCCCCTTGAAAGCAATTAGGCTAACAATTTTTGAACAACCTTTGATAACTGAGAGGGTTGGGTGGGGGTGAATTAGTTGCCCCAAGATATTTTTAACCTTTAACTACACCGATAGTAGAGATAATTAGATTGATAATTTTAACCAAAATGATCATGAAAAGAGAAGAAAAATACTATGTAGACAATGAGCACCAGATTTACGCTGAAAACCTAAGATTGGAAAAACTATAGAAAAGATAATTCTCATGTATATAAGAACACAAATTAAGCTAAAACCTATTTAGGTGATTTTTATAATGCTCACTTCAAGTAACGATCACTGCCAGTTGGGCTGCCTATCCTAGATACAAAATAGCTATCACAGATAATGCAGAAGTGATCTTACACATAAAATTTGAACTGATAAAATTGTATTTATACATGCATGGATTCAATTTCAGTGAATAGTACTATCTCTGCCAGCAAAAAATCTAGACAAAGATCTTCTATCGGCCTTCAACCCACTTGTAAAAAACCTTTCTGACACCACCTTTACTCTTCTTGCTTGCAAACTTCATTATTCAATCATACTTGAATCATACAATATTCAGAATTCACTCATCTTCCATACTACTCTATTGGATCCAAAAATATGTCATATATCCATTGAACTACAAACATATGCCGAACTAGAAAAATATATCGACTTGAATATGTAAAAAATAAGGTTATCTTTAGATAATGATGATCAAAGCACTATCACCAGACCTAAATGATAGGTCACACATATGAGAAATCCATACCATGCTACCTGATGAAATACAACTGATTGTATGTTTGAAGTCATTTTGCTGATAATCAACCAAGTTATAGACGTGATGATAAACATTAATTAGTTAATGTATTGTCATTGATGTCAACTTATTTGCTTATTATTTTGATGAAAAACATCTAATATGGATTGAAGATCTAGAACAAACAAAGTTTATGTGGTCAGTAATTGAAGAGTTCTGTATACACCGAGTAACAGTGATAACCGAGTAAATGTAGTGTATACCAAGCACAATGATAACTGAGCTATGAATCACTGACACATCATGGTATTGACTAAGAAATTAAATCAAACTGAGGCTGACTAAAATGATAAGCTGGAAAATTTATGATTCCGAGGTAATTGATAAGATTTGTTATGAAGATCAAATGACTACTAAAATTCAAGGATGAAAATGATTGAAACACATTTTTGACACAACTGCCGAGGAAGGTTTAAGCAGAAAAACCAACGATGGTGATTAAGTGGAAAAATCTAAAGGATGGAAATAAATGGGCTATGATGTCTATATAAGAGACAAGAGGTTCATTATGAATTGTATGTATGTGCACACATGCAAAGTTTATGCATGACTGATCAAACTAGTTGAAGATAGAACCAAGCATTTCTGCAGACAACACCGAGTGATAGAGGAAATAGCATATACTAAGTAGAATAGAGTATAAATAATTAGAACAACTAAAGTGAACAAATTGATCAGAGGTACTATGTACTTTGCATAGATCTGAAAAATCTGCAAACAAAGTTGTACTGGAATCAGATCATTACTGTATCAGTTTAACCATTTTTACAAATAAATCTCTTAACCGAGTAGGACGTGAAAGTCTTTATTATGACATTCTAATGAATGTTGAGTGTTTTCTTGTTGACCCCATAGTAAATTCATGGTCAAGAGAGAATTGTTAGTGATAAATCCTCTAACCAGATCACAGTTAACAGTGTGCATTGTAACCTTTAACAGGATTGGCTCTTAACTGAGCTCACTTCAGAAGAGTGAAATATTTTGGGTTACTAGTCCAAGGTGGTTTCCCCTTAGCATGGTTTCCACATTAAAAATCTTTTTTTAGTGTATGATTGTTACATTTATTTAGAGACTAATTTATCTGCATTGATCGGTAATCATAGTATTGATTTACTGCTACTCGGTAAATAGTTTTGAAGATAAGTTTGAGATCACAGTTTACATTTCACCAAGTTGATTTAAATGTTTTAAATTATTTTTATATACATCTAGGAGAATTTGTGACTATATGATAATTGGGAGCTAACTGATTCACCCCCTCTCTTAGTTATCTAACAGCTACCATGGAACCCAATGATAGGTCTTACATAGGATAACCACATAACATAACATAAGCACCAAAAGAAGAATAAATTTTGGGACTGATGGGAATGCCACAACCAAGACCATGTCTTGATCACCACAAAATTTAGCATCAACTAAAGAATAGCACCAAGAAGCAACAATCCATAAATGAATATCACTATTATACCAAAACATCCTGACATATTGCATGAATAAATTGATAGCAAGGATATTCGTAAAGAACTCTGAACACAACATCAAAAGGTAAATACCAAAACTTTACTCAGTGAATACAATAAATGAAATGAAAATATATACCACTATTACCAAACCAAGGATAATCATCCACAACATTCGTTACTATATAATACCACATCTAATAGATCAATTATTGTTTATTACCTAGAGAATAATCAATTAGTAGACAAGTTTTGACATCAATGACAATAATTCCAACAACAATATATCAACAATTATTATCTACAAATGATCTACATATTACCTTTTATGTGTAACTAAAATTGAATGTAATGGTAACATGGTCCTTTCACATAGGGACACTGTATAAATATGTCATATCTTGTCACCTAGGAACATTTAGCATGAGTCACATGAGAACCTCAAAAATATCCATGACTCTACTCTCCATACATGCCAAGATAGGGGTGTTTTATAGAAAAAAAAAATTAAGGAACCCCACCCCTTCAATATTGAACAAACCATCTCTGCAAGGTAATTAAAGATATCAATAAAAAAATAACCAATCCATACTTGGGTGATGATTTATTCTCCTCACATTTCAATAATGATTCTTAATACCTTCATTAAATTTAGTAAATATTTCATAGGTATAAATAGAATTACCATCCATTGAACACCCTCTCACCACTTGGATTTATAAGAAAAGAATGGGTTTGGACTTTGAAACACTGTAATTGCATCAATGTACTACACCAACACTATAATAGAATTAATGTAATTACACCAACAAAGATTGTATGTGGTAAATTTGGCCTTGTTAACTCACCATACACTTCAACATAGTCCTTCTTCACCAGATACACAGAAGAATGAATATGAGATTACTCATCCTGCCTGCCTGCGTGATTCAACCTGTTGCCTTCTATCCATATGAGGTTTTTGAAATAGCTCTCAGAACGAGAGTCTCACAACCATAGACCAATCTAGAATGAAGGATTTATGCTTCCATGAATGCAATGCAATGCAAAGTTATTCTAAGAATTGAAAGATGCAAGATTAATCTAAGACATGATTTCAATGCAATTATTCTAGAAATTGAAATTATTCTATTGCAAATGAAA
>MU226116.1:1069567-1085534 GCA_018584345.1 Thuja plicata
CAAATGAAAGCTTTTAACTAGAAATGAGATGATAAAAATGTAGAAACAATTTAGTATTCTAACAATGCATATTTTCTCCAGGGGTTTTGAATGAGGAATGAGAGTTCTTTTATAGACTCAGAGGTGACCAGAATATAAACCTTCCTCTTTGAAATAAAACAGATAGAAAAGCTAGTTTAAATTAGAAAGCTTTCTTTAAAAGGATACAATAAATTGTTTTCCCTTTGCTTTAACTGTTTTCTTTCTTTGATTTAACTGTTTTATTTGATTGTAATTGTTTTCTTTCTCTTTAAAGCACAATTAATTCAAAGATTCTATTTCTGAACAAAAGATAAGATTTTGTTGACAATATTTAATTAATTAAATAAATATGACCTCATAGTTGCTTTTTCTCAATTATCTGAATAATTAAATTCAATTATTGAAAATGAGGATATTTATTTAATAATTAAATATTATTTAATTCATTTTCATGTGTTTTAGCTAAAAGGGGTGAATTTAATTTAATTAAAGTGCTAGGACCTTATAATTAAATTAATTTGATCATAAGGTTTGTTTAGCCAATAGATATTTAGGAATTAAATATGATGTATGTTTAATACCGATTTAGGATTTTCTGCATTTGACACTTAGGTCAAGTAGAGTCAGTTAAAACTTAGAATTGCCTAGTATAATAGGACTTTGATGATTCAGAAGAATGATAAATGCAACAAAACTGGTTAGGGTTGCAAGATGCCAATTTTGGGGTGTTACATTTTTCCCCTCTTTGAATTGATGTGTGAGCAGCGCATTGATTCAAAGAATAGTCTGATGCTTGAAGCATAAAATAATAGATTTGAACATTGGTGATGCAAAGTTCAATTGATGAAGATTTCAGAGCCATCTCCAGGATAGAGCTTGACTCTCCAAAGTCTAGGTTAGATTGCCGAGACGCCGGTCAAGTAGATTTTTTGAGGGTCATCTCCAGAATGAAGCTTGATCCTCAGGGATCCGAGTTAGAATTCCCTGATACCTAATAGATTAAGATTTTGAGAATCATCTCCAGAATGAAGCTTGATCCTCAAGGATCTGGGTTAGAATGCCCTAATACCTAATAGACTAAGATTTTGAGAATCATCTCCAGAACGAAGCTTGATCCTTAGGGATCTGGGTTAGAATGCCCTGATACCTAATAGATTTGATATCTTTCACAAGGCTATCCTCAGAATGAGGCTCAACCTTCAGGAGTTAGGGTTAGATTGCCTCGATACCTGTCTCAAAAGATAGTAAATAGAGGTTTTTAGGACTATCTCCAGAATGAAGTTTAGTCCTCCAATATCTAGGTTAGATTGCCTAGACACTGGTCAGATAGAGTTTTCAAGAATCATCTCCAGAAAAAAGCTTGATCCTCAAGAATCTGAGTTAGATTGGTTAGATACTTAATAGATGACAAGATGTAGGGAACAAAGATGCCCCTATTAATTATGGAGTATCTAGTTTTGACTGTGAGGCATGAAAAACTGAACATGCCCTGAGTGACAAGATGCCCCTAGCAATGAGGACTTTTGAAAATCAGGTCAGATTGTTTGGAATAGATTCAATGATGTAATCATCCTGCCCCCTCAGGAGCGAAATGGAAAGATGACATGTCATAATGATAATTGAGAGAGAAATCACAGATATACATGAAATCAGAGATCAAGAGGAACTTAGAATAGATTATGGAAGAATCTGGAAGATTTAGAATCAATTTTGAGTGATTTCAAGGTATGGTTGACCAAGTTTGACTAAGGTTGACCAAAGTTGACTTTTGAGAAAAAAAGTCAAAGATTTTGAGAAAATGATGATAAGATAAGATTGTGACAAGAAAGTGACGTCAGAAAGTCAACTACATAAGTGTCCAATTGCGTCGGTCCCAAAAATTTTAAAATGTGATTTTGAGCTATATAGAAGTGTCAGATTTTGATTTTGATTTCGATCACGAAAATCGATTTAGAGCGGTCAAATTAGGTAATGGTGAAGTTTTTGTGTGAAATGGAGCACTTTGAAAAATTAGGTCAAAACCTATATAAGGACAAAAAGGTCATTTTCAAATCATTTCAACCTTTTGACTTTTGCAAATTGAGCTCTGAGCAAAAATGGTGGTCCCCTACAACACGCATTGATTCGAGCGATCTAGGAGGCACAGTCGACCGATAGTGTATGGACCTCCGGTAAGTGGTCGATGAACCTCTCTACATTTCAAATTTTTCCAATTTTAGTCAATTTTTGCATTGTTTTCTACCTTTTTAGGAAATTTTCCGTGGGTTTTTGCACAAAGAAGTAGTTTCTTCGCGCGGCTCACTGGGAAATCTCACACAAGAAAGTACCATCCCGCACCACACGGTGGGAAATCTAACATGGGAGAGTACCCATGTTCACGTGAGAAACCCTTCCATAGGGTGTTTCTCTCATATGACAAGTCATAAAATTTTGTGTGAACATCAAATATCACGCGACCCGAAAAACTTCTTCACGCAAAAGAGTACTTTTTCGCGCAAAAATTTGCTTCTTCACATGGAGAAAAGTGAGCAATTAGAACATGAAATCAGTCTGCATTGCATCCAATAGCATTTGCATTAGTGTTGTTACTATCTGTAGGATGTCTTGAATGCTTAATTGTCTCATTATGCTTTGATTATCTCAGATTACTGATTGTGTACTGTTTGTTTGCATGTCTTGCAGGTTGACTTTCCAGACATTGCCTTCAGATCACACCACCCAGCTATCAGCAGATTAGTATCACAACTAGATGATGCAGAGACAGTGCATCTAAGTACTTTGGGCTTGTCCTCTCTATGTGATGTACCTAAGATTCAGGTAAATCATGGATTATTAGGAGCACTTTTTGAGCGCTTCCATTCATAAATGAACACTTTCTATCTGCCATAGGGTGAGATGATCGTAAACCCTAAGGACATCTACCAGATATTGAGGATTCCATTCCATAGAGCCAAGGTAGAGTATGAGGTGTAGCCCAGACTTGCGACACTAGCGCTGAGGGAGACATTACAAGATGACCTTGTCATGGGCATGGCTATCCCATGAGAGGATCTTATCAGTGAGTATGGACCCACACATAGGTTACCAGTGGTTCTAGCATGCTTCCTTGGGTGCTATCTATGCCTGATCATGGACAACATGGTCTTGAGTGTGGCTGGGGGAGGATGCTGCAACAGATGTTGGCACAACCCTAACATTATGGATGGGGTCAGTGCATGTTGGCCCACATGTATCACGAGATGCATGAGATCGTCTATCGAGAGGTGAAGAGTATGGCAGCTGGGGTATTTGTACTATAGGTATGGGCATGGGAGCATCTTCCTGTGACTTGGCTGATATGCGAGGATATGAGGCAGCCTCTAGAGCCATATATATGTAGATATAGGGGTATGATTACTCATCCAACACTATGTAAGATAGATCAGTGGCGAGCCTATCTCGATGACTTAGCGGTAGTAGTCTGGAGGCCGTGGATACTTACAAAGGTATGGGATGATGTTGCAGAGTAGCCCAGCCATATGTTTTGTTAAAATGTGATGATTGGTCATGCTATCACAGTGATAGAGAGATTCTCGCAGAAGCGGGTATGGCGATAGTTTAGCCATCCATAGGACATTACACAGGAGCATACCGCCTATGCATGATTCATAAATGATGAGGAGAGGCTGGCTGATGAAGCTAGACCAGGGATGTACTATGATTGATATTCAAGCATTGGCCCCAGTACAGTGGGACTATTTGAGAGACGTAGCAGATGGCGGTGTGACCGCAGATTATAGGGAGCATTTTGTCACACATCCATTCCCTAGGTTCACGGATCTGGTTGGGATGGCAGGTCAAGGATATGTAGTACCACCATAGGTGGTACAATAGGAGGTAGTATAGCAGCAGGTGCTGATGCCCCTGCCATAGTAGAGGGCACAGCCAGGGTTACAACAGGGTCCCTGTCCTTGGATAGTACAGGTGGACATCCCCGCTTGACATATGGGGATGGACGTTGGGTCCAGTGGCAGTGGCAGTACGAGATAGTCTTGATTAAAAACTATGGAGCAGACAGCTAAGGAGCAGCAAGTACCCCCGCAGGAGGAGGTGCAACAGGAGGATCTTATGCAAGAGGATCAACCTGTGCAGGATCCAGCACATGATCCATATCGATGATCTCAAGAGAGAGTTTGATAACTCTCGAGACAGTCTAGAGATTTACAGATATAGGTGGCCGTGTGAGATGCATGACTTTTAAACAAAGATCAGGAGATACAGGATCTCTGAGAGTAGCTACGGGTAGCACAAGAGGAGATTCGTCATCAGACTGCTCAAGTGGCATATTATTATGCATCATATATAGGGGTGGTGCCTGATGAGGTATCATAGGTTGCGATATTTTTGACCTATGCCAGAGGGTGCATAGGCACCACCTCCACTAGATAGGCCTCCACCTCCACCTCCACCAGGTGACGAGGGAGAAGGCTAGAGTTAGTGTTGACTGATAGATAGATGAGATCATATGATGAATCTGATGCATTGGCATCCATGTATTTATATCACCATTTTGAGATAGATCATGCTCGAGTAGCACCATTTTATATTTGTATCATCTTTTGGTATCATTACATGTCTCATATTGTCTTTTATGAGATGTTTCCTATATGATTAGATGTTTTAGATGATTAGAATGTATGCAAATGTATGAACATGTTTGGCATATATGTAAATGTATGAAATGCACATGTTATGTATGTATGTAGATGATTCATGTAAGTGCAATTATAAATGAGAAATGCAAATGCAATGTGTAGATGATAATGAGTTATGAATGGTTAATGTATATGGTACTAACATCTCATGCAGGATGACGAATGCTAACCAAAAGAACATGTGAAGAATCGAGAGTAAGGATCAAACACTTGTGCAGTCGTGATGAAACTAGGACAGTGAAGAAGAACTCCCTATTGATGAACCCAGGAGAATGTAATGAAGAGAACACTAAATCGTTTCCATAATGCAAGTCTAGAATGAAAATGCAATCCTATGCTAGATGCAATATGAAAGTGCAATTCTAGGACATGGTTGTGAGACCCATCGTAAAATCATCATCATTGAGCATTTTTGGAACATCAAAGTTGATACAACCCTTACTGGAACCACAATGCAACCATAATGATATGAATATGACTTTTCATCAGATAAAATGTAGGAAATGAACATAAGCACCAGGGCACAAAAGCCAAGATGACCTGAACATTGTTTTCAGTTGATATTGCAAGAGTACACTAGTATCAAGGCATTCAAAGCCAAGATAACCATGAGTGTGATCATGCATAAACAAACAAAGCAATAACAAATAGAGAAATAATAGGCAAGGAGATAGTACCAACCTCACCATGGCATACAAATAAACAAGATCAAGGGATGTGAGGTTTTTCCACAGTGCGGGAGCTCTAATCACATACAACCTGTTTATTTGACGTTATCGGATCATCAGGACTATACCAACAAGAAGTAGAAAAAGAAAATATCAATGAAATCCATGAAAATAGACAACATACAAAGAAATATTCAATCATAGCTCACCCAGTTTCAAAGTTTGTGAATGTATATATGTATGAGGTGTTGAAAAACACTGTTGTGCTTGTGAGTGCATTGTGTTTGATTGTTATCGATAGATGTTTACGTGTCAAATATCTGATGTGTGTTGAGAAACATAGATGTGTCCAAAGATAGTGTTGAGAAACACTATTTATGGTGGTTTTGAAAAACACTAGTTTGTGTCAGTAGCGAGTTGTCCTTGAGGAGTGACAAGATTACTGACTCAGGTGTAAACCAAATATGTGATCAAATTGGGGACCCATGCCCCCAAGTAATGATGACTGACTTGACGTATGTTGCGAGGAAAAATTAGATTTGATTTCCCCCAAGCATATGGTGTTGAATCAATGTCAAGTTAGTAGGGTTTGCAAAGGATCCAAAGTGTCATGAAAGTGATTGAAATCTATGTACAAGCTAAAGAAAAGAATGCCAAGACCGAGTATCGATAGATAGAGCATTTGAGTATAACTCCAACTATAACGGATGTGAGCAATCTCAAAAGTACAATGTTAGTGGGTAAACATAGTGAGAACCACTGGTGACTGACGTGAGAGAGATTCACAAGAAGATCGTAGGACTAGCTAGAAATTAGTAGGCAGATGTAGTGAGAACCACTAGTGACTGATGTTAGGGAGATTCTCAAGAAGAGAGGACTTAGTATAAGCTAAGTGACAGTAGGCAGACACAGTGAGAACCACTGGTGACTTTCATGAAGAAGATCCTCGAAAGGTAAAAGGACAGTGCCCCCAAGACTAGGAGGGTTTCCTTGAGAGTATGACCATTTTCAATCCATGTAAGTTGGTGCCTTGATAGGAACTGAAAGCAAATGGAAAGTAAATGTAAGTAGGAAAGCAACAAAGAAAGAAAGCAAATGCATAGAGCCAAGTGGTTCTACGATAGATATAGCATTGTGGAACAAGAGGCACCTATTTACCAGGATTTCACCTTCTTGGCATAAATTCTTTTTTTGCTACCATGATGCCTGTTTGCCAGGTTTTCATTAATGATAGTTTTTTTTTTTTTTTTTTTTTTCATATTTTTCAATTTTAATTTTTTTTTGTATTTTTGGAATATATAATTTTTTTGGAGATACATCAAAACGCCTATAACTAGGTTTTCACTAAGATCATCATTTTTTTAAAGACTTTTTCATATTTTTAGAATTTTTTCAGGACTTTACTATACACATGAGCACACTGAAGATGTCTCAGCTGTAGAACCATTTCAGATGAAGAGTGTTGATGGGCTCTTTGAGTTGTTCTCCTTCAGTAGTAGAAAGTTGATAGGTACCAGACCCAAACACTGTAGTGACAATATACAGACCAATCCAATTTGGTTCAAACTTCCCTTTGTAGATCCGATGTTATTGATTCTTAGGATTCTCCCTCAGAATGAGGTCACCCACTTGGAAATCCCTTGGTCTAACCTTGTTATAGTTCTTGAACATCCTTTTCTGGTATGCTCTAAGGTGATCAAATGCCACTTGTAAGTGTTCATCAAGTAGTTCCAGCTCTTGTAGCTGAGATATTCTGTTATCTTCATCAGTAATGAGGCCCTTTAGAGAGACTCGCAGAGAAGGAATCTCAAGTTCAATTGGTAACACAGCATCTGCTCCATAAACCAAAGCATAGGGAGTATCCCCTGTTGGTGTTCTTATTATTTTTCTGTATGCCCAGAGAGCTAGATTGATCTGCAGATGCCAATCTCGTCTGAATTTGTGTACTGTGCGATGCAAGATTTTAAGGATTGTATTATTGGATGCTTCCTCCTATCCATTACCCTGAGCTAATAGATGGAAGACCAATGCTGAGTAATTTTAAACTTAGAGCATAGCTCTGTCAAATCCTAGTTTTTGAATTATCCCCCATTATCAGTGATTATTACTGAGGGTAATCCATGCCTATAGATGATGTAGTTGAGAATGAACATAGCTACTGATTTTCCATTGGCAATGGTGAGAGGAACTGCCTCCACCCACTTGGTAAAATAGTTTATAGTTGTGATTATGAACTTATGTCCATTTGAGGACGAGGGGTAAATCTGACCCACCAAGTCAAAGGCCCATTGTTGAAATGGCTAGAAAGTAATGAAGGGAATAAGCTCCTTGGATGGAGCATGAATTAGATTACCATGTAGTTGACAGTCCTTTTCCATATCTGGCCAATAGTAACCAGCTCTAATAAGTTTATGGGCCAATGTCAGGCCATTAGAGTGAGACACACAGATGCCTTCATGCACCTCTACTAACGCATGTTTGGACTCATCGGGTTCTAAACACCTAAGGAGGGTACCATCTAGACCGTGCCTATACAAGTCATTAGCGATGATGATGAACCATGAAGCACTGCAGATTAAGTGACGTTTCTCATTCTGGGTGTAAGTATCTGAAATAATCTGGTCACGAAGGTAAGAAAAGATATGATGGTAGCGAGATGAGTCATGTCCAATGATAGAATAGATCATCCAGGAATCATAGGCTGGGTAGCATAACGTCTCCACTAGGAATTCATGTCAAAAATCATTTTCTGGCATTTGTAGCATGGAGGCAAGAGTAGCCATGACATCTGCTGCTTTATTATTTTCCCTTGGAACTTGTTGAAATGTGATGTGAGTAAAATACTTTTTGAGGTCATCAACCAACCATTTATAAGGCACCAACTTGTCATCCTTTGTCTGATAGATATCATTTACTTGATTGATGACTAACTATGAATCTCCAAGGACACTGAGTTTGTCTACTCGCCACTCAAGGGCAATCTTCATACCATTGATTAAGGCTTCATACTTAGCAATGTTGTTTGTACAAGGAAACAATATCCTATATGCTTTTGGTAAAGAGTACCTTTGAGGTGTAATGAATAGTATCCCAGCTCCTGACCTCTGTTGGGTAAATGAACCATCAAAAAACATAGTCTAGGATCGATGTGTGAGAAGTAATATGGACTCATATGGGAATTCAATGTGCAATGGTTGATGATCTACTAGAGGTGCTTCTGCCAATTGATCTACAATTGCCTATCCCTTAATGGCTTTTCTTTCCACATATTCAATATCAAATTCACTGAGAACCATGACCCATTTAGCTAGTCTACCTATGAGGGTAGCTTTACTGAGAAAATATTTCAGAGGGTCAATTTTAGCAATTAGATGTGTAGTATGAGCCAGCATATAGTGCTGCATTTTTTGTGAAGCAAATACCATTGCAAGGAAAGCCTTCTATATAGAAGAATATTTTGTTTCATATGAGACCAGATTTCTACTATTGTAATAGATGGCCCTTTCTTTGTTGTGCTAATCTTCTTGAGCCAATAGGATACCCAATGATGTATCTTTAGCAGATATGTAAAGTATAAGTGGCTTCCCATGAATAGGAGGCATCAAGATTGGTGGGTTCACAAGATACTGTTTGATTTGTGTGAACCCTTCATCACATTCTTTGTTCCATTGATAAGCCACACCCCTGTGTAAAGTCTTGGTGAATGGTTGTGACTTGTCCGCCAGTTGTGAGATAAAATGCCAAATAGATTGTAGTTGGCCTTGAAGTCCTCTCATTTGTCTGATATTCTTCGGTGGCGGCATTTCCATGATAGCTTGAACTTTTGCAAGATCCACTTTGATGCCTTTGGAAAAGATGATATAGCCAAGAAATTTTCCAGATGTTACACCAAATGCACATTTCTTAGGATTGAGCCTCAAATTGAACTGTTCCATACGATCTAGTATAGGACCTAGATTTGCAAGATGCTCTTTTGGTTCATGCTCTTAGCTAGAGTGTCTTCCACATAATCTTCCATTATTTTATGCATCATGTCATGAAATATAGTAGTAACAGCTCTCTGATATGTAGCACTAGCATTTTTAAGTCCAAAGGGCATGACATTCCAATAGAAGGTGCCCCACGCACATGTGAAATTATTTTTCTCCTTGTCCTCTGGCACAATTTTTATTTGGTTGTAGCCAGAGAAACCATCCATTAGTGAGTACATTTTATACCCTGCTGTTATAGCTATAATCATATCAATTTTAGGCAATGAAAAATCATCTTTAGGACATGCCAAATTCAAGTCTCTAAAGTCTGTGCAGACTCATATAGATTTATCATGTTTTGATACTAGAACAATATTAGAGATCCATTATGCATAGTCAATTACTCTGATAAATACTGCCTTAAGAAGTTTCTCCAATTCAGCTTTGACAAGTAGAGCTACATGTGGATGCATTTTTTGAAGCTTCTGCTTGATGAGCTTGACACCTGGTGCAATGGAAAAATGATGCATGATTAGATTAGGGTCTAATCCTGGCATGTATGAATATTTCCATGCGAAGTTTATCTTTTTGCTTCTGAAGAATGTAGTCGATTCCTCTCTTTCTGCATCTGATAGTGATTGTGCCAAGTGAATGATCTGAGGTTCAGCTTCTGTACCCAAATTGATTGGTTGAGTTGGTTCAATAAGCACAGATGATCTTTCCTAGAAATGACTCGGAAGCACATCAAGTATCTCATCCTCGGGCACCTCAGAGAGGTTTTCACCCTTGGATACGTCTTTTATTTTGACTATTTAAGGCTCTGATACTGCCACAATGTGGTTTTCCCTATCAGAGTGCCTATTTTTTCTTCTTTTGATTTTTTTACTAAGATACTTGATGTTAGCCTCAGTCATTTTGACACTTTCTTCGCTAGTGGAGGATGTTACAGGTTTGACAACATGTAGGTAACAAGAAAGAGCGTAGTCATTCTGGAATGTAAGGACTTCATTTGATGGGGAGGTAGAGTTCCAGTCTATAAGCTTGGGATGGTGAAGTGAAAGAGAAGTGACAAGTTCAAGTGTGTTCATGGTATAATCGTCAAAATCATGGACAAGCAAGTCGAGACCTAAAGTGAACTCATCCAGAGGTATAGTCAAATTTATTTGATTCCTAGCGACCATAGTAGATGACATGTTAACATCTCTGGAAGTCAGACTCGTGTGACCTTACACTAGACCCTTCACCTAATTCGAGAAGGTTTTCATATGTATTAGTTGTATCTGTATCTCTGTCAGAGGTGGCATATGAAAAGCTGTCAAACTCATATTCATGAGAGTCCATTTCATCATTAGGCGTCATGTCAAGAACGTGAGTGAAATCAACCCTTTGTCCCCAGTTGGGATGAGTTCTACCTAGAACCTTTTCTATGGTTAGATGAGCACCTTTTGACCTAGGTACCTCATTAGTGTTTGCAGCATCAGCTACCTCTTGTGTAGTGAGAAGTGACTGGGATTCCTGTTCAAACTATTCTTGAAAGTGTGGTGGTATGTATAAATCACCCTGATGACCTAGATTTAGAGTATATATTTCTTTACACTCCTTGTAAGTTAATGGAGTGAAGGAAGTGGTGTAATCAAAATTGCTATCAGTGTCTACTATACTGACACGCAGGATAAAGTCATCTGGCTTAGCAAAGAATGCTACTAAGTCTGGAGGAATAGGATAAGGAAAACTATCCTCATCAGAACTGTCTTCAGATTCTTCAATTTTAGATGTTTCTTCAGGTATTGGTTGTTTATCTTCTCGAGGTATGAACTTGTTTATACCTAGTTGAAATGTGAGTTTCTTGAAGCCTATACCTATAGAGTCACGTGTTCTGCGACCAATAGCTTCAAGTGGTGCAATCAATCCCTTATGATTCACACCTATGGGACCATTTCCTTTGTAGCCAAAACATTGCATAATAGATAGACCTTTTCCATATTGCTCAGGTTTTATGTCATAAGGAGGAGTAGTTTGCTTAGAATTATCTTCTCCTTTATAGATCCAAGCTTTGATAGCTCTATTTTCAACTTCTTCTTCTAATGGTGCTGTGGCTTGTACAAATTTACCACCATACTTTGTTGGAGGAGGAACCATAGAAGGTTTAGTGTTCTCAGAAGGTCTCCCAAAAGAACATGGAGACAAAGGCAAAGATGTAATAGATAGCATAGGTTTAATCTGATATCCTCCCATGTAAGTTTCTTTGAGTGTCAAACTCTTTTCCATTTCTTTTAATGTAGTCTCAAGGAGTTCAATAGATTCTCTATTGGTAGGCACAAAGATATCAGTAGATTTTGTGAGGGCATTGCAGTCATAGTGTGTATTAGCAGGTATAGTCACTTCAGACCCTTAGAATGGGAACTTCATGCACTGATGGTATGTGGAAGGGATAGCCTACATTTCATGGCTCCATGTACTTCCTAATATAATATTGTATGACAAAGGGATGCCAAGCACTTGACAGATAACATCTCATTCAACAGGGCCAACTCTGATTGGAAACACAACTAGCCCCTTAGATTTACGTTCTTCCTCACCATAGGCCTTAATAGTAATCTTTTTGTGAGCATCAATGTAGTCTTCACTATAGCCTAACTTAGTAAGGAAATTAGCAGAACAAATATTGAGGCCAACACTGTTATCTATGAGAACACGATGAACACGCTTTGGACCTATCATGACTTTAATGTGCAGAGGATTATTATGCAAGTGACTCAAAGAATGGTCGTCTTCCTTAAAGAAATAAAAATAATGGGAGGAGGTCAAGTGACCTACCATGGATTGAAATCGGTCGAGATCAAGATATTTTGGGACATTTGCCTTAGTGAGGGCTTTGTCTAGAATTTCCCTATGAGCAGGAGAGATTTTTAATAGCTCAAAAATAGTTATCTGAGCATTAGTAGGTTGCAATTGATTGAGAATGCTGTAATTGGCAGCATTAGATGAGGAACCCACTTTTGGATTCTTATTGGCAGAGTCAACCTTAGCTTTGTCTGAAGGTTGAGTTGATGTAGACATAGAAGGCTCAGGGCCTTTGAGGATGATCTTAGCACAAGATTGAGTAAAAATGTTAGCATTGACTTGAGACTATTCTTGTTCATAAGACTGAGGCATAGACCCTTGAAAAATGAAAGGTGTTTTGGACTTGGAAGTATTTTCCCTTCCCTTGAGAATGATGAAATTACAATATTCAGTATCAACAGGTTCAACCATATTAATGACATTGTCGTTATTGGTGTATGTATAGTTGACCTTAGCATCAGTATTTTTGCCTTTAAATGATTCACCTTTTCCATGAGGAGGAAATGGGTCTTTGAAATCTTGGTGATCAGAATTCCTGTTGTGACCTCCCACAGCAATAACCTCACTATTAATGAGATCCTAGATTTTATGCCACAATTTAAGACAAGTAGCCATTTTATGACCTTTGTTTTGGTGAAAATCACAATAGGTGGATTCATTCCACCAAGAGGGTCTTGGTTGCAGATCATAAGGTCATGAATTAGCCAATGGAATGAGTAAATGTTTGTCCAAGAGAGTCTTGTAAACCGCATCAAGAGGTTCTCCTAAAGGAGTGAATTCACACTTGGGTCGAGGAGCCCAAGGTTTAGATCCAGAAAATTGTGAAGTACTTAGTTTGGAATCTACCGCATCCTGTTCAGTGGCTTTGGCCACTTTCATCGTGGTAGTGAGATTAAAGGAAACCTTGGAAGGCTTGGGAGTCACATTGTCCACAATTCCATCATTCATAACATTTTGGTTCTTGTTGGGAAATTTTAGTTTATCTTTGCTTGAGGAAGAAGACCCTTGTTTATTTTCCTTGTGTAAGGTCAATTCTCCTTTCTTGATCATAAATGTCTCGATTCTTACAACTTTCTTAATCATGTCATCAAAGGTTAGAGGACCTTTTAGCTGTAATTGATACCCAAAGTTGGGGAGAATATTATCAAGAAAGATGTCCAACTTTTCAGATTTAGGTATCTTGCGAGAATATCGTGTATAAAGTTGTCTCCATCTTTGGAGAAATGTCAAGAAGGATTCCCCATAATTTTGTTTCAAGTTGCAAAGATCTCGGATATGAATAGGATGTTGGATGTTGTGAGAATAGTTTTGTAGAAATAAATTGGCAATTTTGTCAAAAGTTTTGATGCCAGTTGGTAGTCTAGAGAACCATTCCATAGCTGACCCTCCCAAACTACATGGAAAAAGATGCATGAGATAGGTTGTGTCATGTATGAATTCCATGGAGAGAGCACCAAACTCTCTCAAATGGTCTTGAGGGTTAGATGTGACCAGGTATTTATCGTATTTTGAAAGTTCAACTCCTTTGGGGAAAGGAGGCATGCAAAGATCTTTGTCAAACGGGAAAGGATAGATGATTTCTAATGTGAATTGTGTAATAGGTTTGTCTTTCTCTTTCAAGAGTTGAGAGAGTTTCTCTTTCATAGTTTGCATTTCATCTTGCAAGCGGGAGTTTTCAGTTTCTTCCTCTTTCTCAATAAGTGTCTCTACCTTGTAACCAGAGGGAAGTTTGGCACCTTGGGTGGCTAATTCGAGAAGGTATTTCTCCTTCTCTTCTTTCATTGTGACTACCATCATTCTCATAAAGTTTTTATTATTGCAGGCCTCTACGATATCCCCTTGGGTTATCTCTTCTTCTTGAAGAGGAGGGTTTTCAGTCTGGTTGAAATAGGGACCACCCAGCTGACTATGATCTATCATTTTGCTTGAATGCAAGTGTTCAATGTGTAAAGACTCAGTATGAAAAGTTTGAATGTTCTCATATTTTGGGTCCTCTTAGAACAAAGGGTTTCAAACCTGACTAAAATCCACTGGAAATGACCTTTTACTGTAAGGTCGATGTATTGGAGAAGGAGATCGAGATGATTCCTCACTAGATGTAGCTGACAATGGTGTGGAAAGCATAGATTCATCTTGATTGATTGAAGGAAATGTTTTGCCACTTTGAGTTGTGACAGTCATAGACAAAGATTGAACAAGGGATGAGAACTAGGACCAAACTTGAAACTGTCTCAAAGTAATTGCACAGAACGTGTCAAAAGGTGAAGTATCCTTAGTGCAAATTGTCGGAGATGAGGATAGAACAGCCAACAGATGACTATTGCGACACAAGGCATGATGACACAGATGAAAGAGACCAAAAAGATATGAGATGAGACCAGCTTAAGTAAGAATCATGTAATTCTCAACCCAAGAAACCAAGTTTCAGACTGTGTGAAGACAGAGGGCAGAAAAATAGACCCAAATCAGAGACCATATTTGACAGAAGTACATTTGAATGACAAGAATTAGCTCGGTGTTTTGGAGAAAAGGCTTCAGACTCATGCGAAGAAATGCACTTTTGCGTGATAATTCTCACTGACGTGTGTGAAACTTTACAGTCTCGCACAAAGAATGACATCAGACTGGTGAAGAAAAAGTGACAAAATAATAGCACTATTACCAAATGTCACGTGATAGTTTCCAGCGTATCGCGCGAAGATTCTCAGATAATGATGCAAAGATTGGGAAATGTTGCGTGAAACTATGCAAATTTTGACAAATGAAAATTTACAGAATCAGACAGTTGAGACCAGATTGCATTTTCCAAGATAAAATCATGTTGTTTTCTGACAGATAGTTTGAGTTATAGATTGTTTTGGACATGTTCAAGATTGACAGTTTGTGTGTTTTGACGATAGTTTCGACTGTTCAAATGATATACCCACACAAAACACATTAAACAGAATGTTTGTAATACCAGAACATAAACATCACAATCCTAGGATAGCCAGGACAGTATGTGGTAAATTTGGCCTTGTTAACTCACCATACACTTCAACATAGTCCTTCTTCACCAGATACACACAAGAATGAATATGAGATTATTCATCCTGCTTGCCTGGATGAATTGACCTGTTGCTTTCTATCCAGACGGGGTTTTCAAAATAGCTCTCAGAACGAGAGTCTCACAATCATAGACCAATCTAGAATGAAGGATTTATGCTTCCATGAATGCAATGCAATGCAAAGATATTCTAGGAATTGAAAGATGCAAGATTAATCTAAGACATGATTTCAATGCAATTATTCTAGAAATTGAAATTATTCTATTGCAAATGAAAGCTTTTAACTAGAAATGAGATGATAAAAATGTAGAAACAATTTAGTATTCTAAAAATGCATATTTTCTCCAGGGGTTTTGAATGAGGAATGAAAGTTCTTTTATAGACTGAGAGGTGACCAGAATATAAACCTTCATCTTTGAAATAAAATAGATAGAAAATCCAGTTTAAATTAGAAAGCTTTCTTTAAAAGAATACAATAAATTGTTTTCCCTTTGCTTTAACTATTTTCTTTCTTTGATTTAACTGTTTTATTTGATTTTAATTGTTTTCTTTCTCTTTAAAGCACAATTAATTCAAAGATTCTATTTCTGAACATAAGATAAGATTTTGTTGACAATATTTAATTAATTAAATAAATATGACCTCATAATTGCTTTTTCTCAATTATCTAAATAATTAAATTCAATTATTGAAAATGAGGATATTTATTTAATAATTAAATA
>MU226116.1:1101468-1118862 GCA_018584345.1 Thuja plicata
TATATATATATAACATGCAAAGTTATATTAGGAAGTGTTGTCAAATATATAGAGTAGAGATATAAAAGATTAGTATAAGATGTTACAATGAGATAAATCTCTTTAAGAGTAAAAGAGCATCAGTGCATAATCGGAACTGATTAGACAAGTGTGTCACATACAACAGTTCACTTTTGGATATAGTTTATATCTATTATCAAGGAGGTTGTAGCCTTCATCCTACTGAGTAGTGAGTTTCTTGGATAGTGAGTCCTCACCCCTAACAAGGTTATTTGTAAAAGAATCCTAACAGGGTCAGACCCTTAACCAGGTCATTGTACTTGCATTGTAAATACTGCTCCTAACAGGGAAAAGGAACTTTAATAGGTTCATCATACTAGTGCAATATTTGTGGGTACTAATTCCCACCAGGGTTTTCCTCTGATGAAGGTTTCCCCATAATCATATCATGTGTTATGTGTTCTTTTATTAAGCTTCAATTGATATATATTTGGTTTATGTTTAAATTTTCTAAAATATAATAAATAGACAAACTCTGATTCACCCCCCCTCTCAGTGTTTCTAACACTTATAAGATATTTTTTTATTTTTTAGTATAGGAAGATGGGTTGGGGTATGGATTTTCTATTCCTAGGTTGGGAAGCCATCTTCACTTTTTATTGGTTTGGTGGTGCACATCCTTTTTTACCTCCCTAGATGTTGTTCTTTTCTGGTGGGCTTTCATCATCATAAAAAAAATTTCTCTGAGAAGATATAATCCTCCTTACCGATTGGGGTGTGGTTCTACTATTTGTCAATTTGAGGATTTCTTGTGGTAAATGTTTTGGTCTGTTATAGAATTTTAAGTGGTCCTGGATCTTATCCATATGTTGGATTTCTTTAGCAACCATAGTTTGGTGGTTTGTAGCTATTCTTACTCGACGGATTTGGGGATCTTGGCAGAAATAGTTTCTATCATGATGAAGACTCTTGTTTTGGGTATCAAGATTGAAACACCTATTTTTGAGGGCTTCCTTGTCCTTTTCTATGAGCCTCTATTCTTGCACCTAGTTGTGAATAATGTACCCCTAGTGGTAGTATGGTTTCTCCCTAATCTCTCCATGGGATGTGGCATTCTTCCTATTAAAGGAGATGTTAGTGGACATGGTTCATATGACATTGGGTTCTATTTCCATGTTCATAGCTAGATCTGGTTTCATTGAGTGTTGTATTGGAAGGGAGGTTGATGCTATTTTTATTCTCTGACTAGACTCCTCTATTTTACTAGAAGCTTCTTTGGTGCCTCTTTCTTATTGCAGAGTGTTGAATGGGTTGCAATACCATCCTTCTATTGTAGTGGTTATAATTCATATGCAAGTTTTATTTGTGTTGGTGGAAGTAGGGACCTCCATCTCCTCTTTGGTGGCTATGTCCCTGGTGTTATCACTGAAGGCTATTCAACACCTTGTGAGATTATTTATGATTTGATTTCTAAATTTGAAGAAGATATAGAGAGGTTGGTGGAGTCAAATGTCTATTGTATCTAGTGAAGTTTGGTATGTTGAAGATTCTATTGGCTCTTTCTTTGATAGTAATTGGGTGGTTTCTAGAAACTTCCAAAGACCTAATCTAGCCTTCAAATGTATTGTCTTGAGAAATCTAGTTTTCCATCTTTACAAGGATCTTACTAATCTTGGATGGACTCTGTCTCTTACGGCTTATATGGAGGTGAAGTCAACCCATATAGAGGCAGATCTTTTGATTCCTTTGTTGTGAGTATGGTGCATGGTGCTTCTATTGTATTCTCTCTTATTCCTTATCAAGGTAGTGGCATCTCCTATAGAGGTGGGGATTTTCTCGTGGATGGAAGATGATGACTATTCTATGGGGTTAGAGTGAATTTGAATCATGGATGGTGCTATTGTAATGTGTACATGATACTTGAAACTTGAGTATATGCTCTTCCCTTAGCTTGTGAGGGTGATTTTGGTCTTCAAAAAAATTATCCTATGGATAAGCTTTGGAACTTTCCAGGTATTTTCTAATAAAATCCTACAATTTGAGTGTGCACTTATCCCTAAGTCTATTGGGGTTTTTTGGATTTTTAGTATTGGTACTCTATGGATATACCTTGGATTTTCTCAAGGTTATTTGGAATCTTGTGCTGGTAAAAAGAATGCTCTTGTGGTGACTAGAGGTGTGGCGGGTTATATTCTAGATGATGAAAAGGTGATGCTTGATCTCATCTAAGGGCTTGGGAATGTTTTGGGGACTTATTTCCTTCTCCCTACTATGAGATTAAAGATGGTTCCTATCCCAATTTCCAAAATTGATTTTCTTCAACCTTTGTAACTGGGTTGTGATAGACATTTATGTCACTATTAGTTTTCCTTTTGGTTTCTTGTGCATTTTATTGTTCAATTTTTTGTTTTAGCTACTTTGGTTAGTGGCCTTGTTTCTTATTGTGGCCAGTCAACTGCTAATAGTTTCCAAGGGCTCATTCTTATCTGTGGTTATTTTTTGTTGAAGTTTTTTTGTCGATTTTAAGGCTATTTTGGACCCTATTGTGGTGGGGTGTTTTTTGTTGGCCATGGTAAGGACTTGGTGCACTTAGTTTGTTTCTTCATCTTTCATTATCTCTATGGAGGTGGTGACTTGCTTTGTGAAGGATGAGGTTTGTAATGTGTCTTCTCCTTTATATGACTTCTTGGGAATGTGATTGATTTGTGGTTGGATCCCCAGTCTCATTATCTCTTTCTTTTATGCTACTATTGAGGCGGGCTCCTTGTTTGTTGCTATGGAAATGAGTTTTGTAGATGGGGGTGGTTATTTGGTTGGGGGGTTATTCTTTACCATAGGGTAATTTTTAATCCATTTAGTTACACATTTTGAAGACTTAGGGATCCTTTCAAATCCATTTATTATTCTAACCCACCTATTATGGTGCTAGTTGTTTTTTGTTAATGACCTCTTTTGGCCCTTGTACTATAAGTGGCTATTTGTGGGCCTTTATTTTTAAGAGGCCTTTTCAAAGAAGGTGGGTAATCTTCTAATAGTGTGTCCTTTGTGGTCTTGACCTGTAATAGATAGTACCTTTTGTAATGTGTTATTGATCCCTTGACAACCCCTAGGCTATGGTTGTGTAAGGGTCATCCCCCTTATTTTGGTTTGTAATTAAATTAAAAAAATTATGGTGTTCAATAGTTGTTGTCTTAATAACTTGCGCAAATATGTAGTCTATTTCCTCCTTAACCATCTGATGAGAAACATACACATCAATGGTGAAAGTGGATCCTTCCCTATTCCAAAATTAAATTTTGTATGTTATGCCAAAAGTAGCATAACTTACTAAAGGATCAATAATAGTGTCAATTCATAACGCCCTTTGATCTCCTATCATCCCTGTTAGGGTTCAACCTCTTTGTTCCTTATAGACTTTATTACAATTAAAAACTTGTTTGAGTGTAAACTAGTAATAGCCTTGATAGTGTATTTAATAATTTGATATGGTTTATCTAGCCAAATCTGATCATCATTAACTTGTCTTAAGACAATTTTGATCAAATATTGATTTGCTATCATTGGAAATTCCCTCCATATGTTCAAACCCTTTTTCTCTAGATCAAAAATTATTTGCAACTCATTTTTAGAAAGAGATCCTTCAAAACTTCTTAATTTTTCATTTTCAAATTCATAAAAATAAAAATCAATGAGCTTATAAATGCCTTCAACACATACAAACCTAGTAGGAAGTATCAAAAAATAAGTAGTCAAAATATCTCTCATCAGTTCCTTCATGAGTTTTTATAATCTAAGTGAGCCACATCTTCGCAACACAAGAACTTGTTGGAATCCATAAGAAATTATAAATACCTTGTCACAACTAGTTGCAAACCTCCTTTTCAATCCTTTTCACTCCTTAGAATTCATCAAAATGTAGGTATGCAAATGATCACTATTTATTTTTTAATATTTTTTACTTTATGATTTTTCTACCAAAACATCAAATCATCAAAAAGCTGTCAAATACATCCTATCTTGTGTGCACAGTCACCTTTAGAATCTTCACAATCTTCCGTAAATGCATATTTCATGTCATAGTTTTTACTAATAGTTTCAACTTTTCAAACACATCAGCATGTTGGATACCAACATTGGCACCTTTGGCAAGAAAATAATATTTCATCATAGTTCCCTCTTAGCCAAAGAATACTGAGCTAATTTTATGAGGAAGTCTCTAAACTAAAGATATGTGCAACAATATTATCTATTTTATCCTCTTCCTTTTTCTCCAAATCCTCTTCATTTATTTTCTCACTTCTTCTATTTCAACTTTCTTTACTGTCTCATTTCCCTTTATCGAAGTATCCTTGTTCATGTTATGTAGTTTTTAGCAATATACATGATCCTATTATAATTAAAGAATTTCTTTCCTGTAGTCACTCTAGATCTGCATTAATTAACTTTATGTCCAAATAAATTGCATAATTGACAATATCCATAAAAGGGTATATTTCATCCATTTATAATTTGATTTCTATAATCACTAGCCTTATGACTATATCTTTCATAGGTAAAACATGAACATTTTGATTTATCATGTTTCTATATTATATATCTTTATGTCTAAATTTGCCTCAAAGAAAAAAAACCATTGAAAGAAGGGTACCTTTGAGCATTATGTTGCTTGGCCTTGAGCATTTGAATCTTATTTTTTCCTGTTCTAACCTTGCACATTTCTCTATTTTACATTTGCCTATTCCATTTAAATATTCTTTATCTTTTTTTCCTTCTCCAACTTGTACCTTTAGACTAACAATAGTTTCATTTTCTTGCTTCACCTCTATGCTAAATTCTCTATGTCTTTCCCTAAACTTCTTGATTTTTTTTCTAATCTTTCTACCACATTTATTTTCTTCCTTGATGCTTTCTTTTATATCCTTGTATTTACTTTCGACAAACTCAATGCCTTCAAGAGAATTTTTCAATTCTCCATACAAATAAGTTTCTTTAGTTTTTTCCTTAGATGTCATCTCTTCAACCTCCAAGATCTCCTTAAGTGGCTAAGATAAAGAAAGGGACAAAACTTTGATATGAAGTGTTGAATAGTTAGAATATTGAGAGGAGGGATGAATCAATATTCCCTTAAATCCTTAAAATAAATTTTATAAATGCTTTCCATATTCTTCTTATTGATTTTATAATAGAAAGAAACATGTAATCAAATGAAAAATGAGTAAAGACATCACATGCATAAAAGAACAAAAAGAAAAGCCATGGAGAGGGTTAGCTCTTAATATAATACAACTAGTTATAAAATAGTACAAGTGCTCGCCAAATGAATTAATATCAGAGGGCTCACACCCCAATAGGTGGAGGCTCACTACCAAGAATAGAATATGTATAAAAAATGAACTACAATTATATTTTTCATATGTACAAAATTAGTTCCTTTGAATCTCGGAAAATGAACATAACACACTTCATCAGTACTTTAGCAATTCACATTTTTTTCTACTACATATCACTATTCATTCCTTCATAAGTTCGCATAAATTATTTCACCATCAAAATAAACACATTAAAAACCTATGTATATCAAACCCACCTATATTCCAAGTAGGTCATACATTCTTGATTAGGTAGTTGGCTAAGATAATTCTTTGCACATTTCATCCTGAGTATACCCTATGTTTTACTTTCATGAATCAACCAAACCAAAAAAATATTGATACCAACTCGAGATTTCACAATTCATTAATTATTTATCCTTTTCCCATAATAATAGGGCCAAACAAATATACACAAAGAAATATAGTCACATCGATGATCTATTCTATTTTGGAGGAACAAAGTGACTAGTCAATCAAACTTTTGGACCAAGTAGCATTCTGACCGAAGCACCAAAACACATGAAAAATAAACTATAGAGATATTAGATTTACCAAAACATGCTATGAAAATTGCATACACATATATACATATAATTTTAGAGTAATGTAGATCAAAATAGGATCAACTGTATAATAAAATTTTGAAAGCCATAACAATATAAGTCAACATAAGTATGTTGACATAAATTAAAATTAATATGGAATGTCCACAACAATCTCCTTTATTAATGAAAAACCTCCAACATGAGATATAAGATCAACCATCTCAATATAAATTATCTCTTTAGTATCCAAGCACCTAACCTATACTCAATTAGGTGCTAGCTTTATTGTTTTACTTGTTCACTATGTGCAATTTGAGAGATCTAAAGGAGATATGATGACAAGGATGAAACAAAAATCACATCATCAAAAGGGATTTCTCCCATACCAATGTAACCTTTCTCATGCACACACACTTGCATTTTTTACCCTCAAAATGTTTGATGAATTAAAAGGCTCAAAAGATAACATACCCATGGATGATGTCATATGATGAGATTATCTAGAATCTGTTGACGGGACTCTTATGACCGGGTCCACCAACAGAGGTAAGTTGTCACTGGGTACCGGGGTACCGGCCAACTTCACCTATAGAGGTTGTCTAGGGAAATGAGATTCCCCAGGCCTCCAAGCACCTGAGGGTCGGGTCTCGACGGTGCAGGGCTCGGTTGGGAGATGTGACTATTTTCGAGGGGGATAGCTGGTTATCTTCAACTTGTTCTCTCTGGGGATTCAAGAAGGTGAGGTTTCTCCAAGCATGCTTACACTTAACAAATAAACTAAAAAAGATCCTGTAGGGTTAGAAATATTTTTTCTACCTATAGTTATGCTGAACATTCAAAACATCAACAATAATCTAACACATTATACTAAATACTGAAGAAACATACAACCATCAGTTCATATTTCATCAGTAGCAAGGGAAAGAAGGTCGTTAATGTACTTTAAGTGTTAGAGAAAAGGACATGAAGAATAAGAAGCATAAAATACCGTTAACCCAGAAGATAGAATTCCAACAACATCATTGCAAGAACTCTCCCTTCTTCATTAACATTTCTTCCAGCAAGCACTGGTGCATGGTACAATGGTGGCTCCAAGGGAGCATCTAACTATTGAAAGCTTAAACTATGGAACATTGAGCTCCGCAACTGAGAAATGAAAAAATTGATTTTCTATTACTATGGACTGCAAAATCATCAATTTTTTTGACCCTTAGAATGGGGCTAGAATTATTATTTATACACATACACATCTAACCCTAACTCTAACTCATCTTACACTATTCAATAGAATATATTATCTGGTGGTCGGTACTACTTGCGCCACTCTACAAAAGACCTAGAGATGGAATAGGCCTATCATGTAAGAAGAAAAAAGATGAGAAGTGGAGTGGAAGAATCAGCCTCGTGAAGAGAGCCGAGAAGGAGAAAGAAGAAATCTGATCCCCTGAGGATCGAGGCTACATGCCTCATAAATGGGAAAAGCAGTGCCCTATCTCCAATGTGCCAGGTGTACTTTTGAAGCGATGCCTTGGGAAGACCATCTGTCAAAAAATCTCTCGCTGATCCAACATACCTTGATGTAGCTATCTAGCTTCTGACAACCTTTATTAAATACTTTGAAAGTGATCAGTCGGCCTTGGGGACAAGGACACAGGCAACTGAAAGAATTCAAAAATGTAGGATCTGGGACTTCAGGATCCAAGAACTTACGTTCCAAAAGAATAAAGAATACAAAACACTTAGGTTTTCTCCAGCCCCTGAAGAATCTTTATTGTTTCTTACTATCATTGAAGGTTTGGAGGAGATGTGAAATTCCATCTTCATTGATGACTTTAAGGCTAGCCCTCTGATATTTGGACACTTCAATCTGTTCCCCCAAGTCCAAAAAAATTCCCTTAAATTCATCAGCCATCTTTGCTACATTGTGACCACCGAGTATCATGTGAGTTATTTGCGTCATTTGAGATCCATCTATTCCATCCAAGGATTGATACCTGAACTCCATTAACTCATCAAACTTCCCCAAGACATACTCCTCCGGTGTGCATGTGTCAGTGCTAAATGGATCAGCTCTAGGGACCTTCAAGACAAAAGAATTGTATAAATTAAAATAATATTGCACTGCATTGATCTTATCCCATAGAGTCTCCACCAGTTGCTTGATTACCCCCAATGTGAGGTGAAGTCTGGAGTGTTGGGTTCTCACAAACTCAAATGACTCTTCCCCCAAAATTCTAGACTCAGAAACAATCTCCTCCCTGAGGCCAAGGAGTTCCTCTAGTTCAATTTTCCATGCCTCGTAATTCTTGATGTCCCCCTCCCATATACTGATGGTGGTTTTGGCCTAATGTAATACGTGGTGGGCCACATACAGGTCTGGGAGGGTTGACACTAGGAAGCATCAGACATTTCCTAACTGCAAGGTGACCCATTCATCAACTGCTTGGGATTTCTTCTTCATCGCCCATAATGAGTCTATATCACTCTATGGAAGTGATATATCTGACGTAGAAGCCCCCGGAGGAATAATGCTAATGGGCTAGGCTAGCTCAGTCAGTAACCCCATGAGGTTTGCATTTTTCTCCTTTTCTGCCTTGTACTTCTAGGATTATTTTTCATACCAAGCCTCTACTGCCTTGGCTGCTTCTTTCAACATGTTCAATTCACCCTGTTTTACCCTCTTCCCCAATGACACCTCTGTGACATCATAATATCCGGCCTCAGTCATTGCTTCGTTTGCATCTAGGGAAGGTGTCGCGATTATTGTGACTATTTCTCCACCCGGCTTGGTTCAAAGAGTGTGAACTATCTGGGCTTTCTTAGCCTTTAGTGGGTTCTGTGTTTGAGCCATCATCTCTACCAAAGATAGGTGGGCTCTAGGTGTTGATGGGGGGGCCTTTCTCTTCCGAGATTCCACCAACCACTGTGGCAGGCGGGGTGGCCTTGTAGCTAAAACCTGTTCTTGTAAATTCTCCCCGATATCCTATTGTGCCCCCTCAGTAGTATGAGTCTATTTCGGATCCTTCTTGGTATCTTATGTCTAACCAGTAATATTTTCCTCAGTGGTACCTATACTTTCACCCCGCCATCTATATCTTCAGTAATATTTGGGTCCTCATTGGTTGCCTCAGGGTTTTCTTCTTCTTCTTGTTCCTGTTCTTCCTCAGCCTCTATTGCTGGGGTGTCCTCTTCCATTGGTATATCTTTAGGTAGTGGGGGAGGCAATGGCCCAAGGTTTAATGTTTGGGCCATAGTGATTACCTCCCCAAATTTTGCCTTTGAGAGTGGCATCTGGAACATGGCAGTTGGGTTACAGTTGTTCCCGAGGGTCTAGTTTCCCCGGCCGATGCCATCTATTTAGTTTTCTTTTGTTGGTCTAATACTCCTGTATCCTATATTTCCAGGAATTTGGAGGTGATCTCTCACTTTGTCCCTTTCTCTTCTACCTGTTCCTTTTTCTCCTGTGTAGGTTCCTATTCTGGAGCTTCCTCCTGCTCTAGGATTTTAGCCTCCAGCTGTTCAATGTCTCCCTGCAAATTCCCAAACTTGTCAGTTCTAAAAATATCATCAAATTCATCTTGAGGGGGAGGATTTGCTGGGACATGAGTGGGCTCCGGTTCTCTCTCCAGCTCCGGGGAGTCAGAAGAAAGGATTTCTACTTATGGGATCTGAGGCATCCCTAGCTCCGATTCTGCCTTTGGCTTTTGATTAAGCCTTTTCTTCCTCCTTGTGACCAAAGGAGGCCCCGCATCCCTTAGGACCTGCTCCTCTTCTAGATCTATTCCTATTTCCTTGACCACTAGTGCTACTAGTGAAGGGGAAGAGGGAGGACAGATGGGTCTGGTCATGAGCATCGGAGTAGCCAACCATGTGATTAACTTCTCCCTCATCTGCTGGGAGGCCTCTATTGATTTCTTTAGTTGTTCTTTTATGGGGGTCTCCTGCATAGTTGGATTCTCCATTATTTCTTTTCCCCTATCTTCTCCCTGTGAAGAAGTTCTGGCCCTGGGGGTTAGCTTTGGTACCAGCTGGGCAACCCTACGGGTACTCCCGAGGCATACTCTCTTAAAGTATACGTGGCTACACTCGACCATGTTGTGGGTAAATTCCTCAATGGTGGGCCCCTCCTAGGCATTCTAGTCCATCGGTGGGAGGGCCAACTTATCAATCCCCTTCACCTTGTACTGGGGGTCTATTATGGGTCCAGCGTCTAAGATGTCCTCTAGAAATTTTTGGAGCTTCAACCTTTCCATCATTCCCATGGTCATCCAGATGTAATGCCGGCTCTAGACTTCAACGTCATCCTAGAAATCTTCCCAGAAGTCCTCCATGTGATACTGGTGGGGCTCTGATGCCTGGGGAAGCACTAGTGCAATTCTGCCATGTGAATCAAAGTTCTTCTACACTAGATAAAATTCTGCCAGGTTCAAGCTCTTGAGTTCATTGTTTGCCTCCTTGGCTGCGACCAGACTGCACGAGTAATTCCCACAAGTGATTGGGAATGGAATGTTTGTCACCTTCTTTAAGGAATATAATGCATGCAACTCCATTATTTGTCTACAATACTCTAAGAGAATTATCTTGTTTCCACAATGTTTGGGCAACAAGTAAGGTTTCCCAGAGAAGTCGGTTACCCTTATGTATGTATGCTGCTAGAATTATATGTAATAATGGCCATAACTTCTGACCAGATCCATTGCCTCCATAGAGAGGCGATACCCTACAACCTAGGTAGGCATGAGTAGGTTGTAGTAGCTGAAGGCATCATTCACCCGGTAGAAATTAGGGAAACTAGCCTCCCATTGGATTTGTGGGAAATAATCCCAGTGAGTTTTCTGACCCCAGCCAATCCTAAGTATGCCATATGTGAGTAACCTATTGGTGGCAGGTCATTGCCATGCTAAGGCCCAAAGAACATAAGAATTCATATAAAAATTCCTCTTTTCAGCCACCTGAAGGAATTGGGAATCCGCATGGTTTGAAATAATAGTGGCCCAATCAAAGTACTCCCTGCCGGTGGTGATGCCAAGCAAGAAGTAATACATCCACCCTGTGAATTCCTAGGTATGGGGTTGCCCAAAGACCTGGCTTAGTGCTATCATCCCCATCTAGATTCTTTCTTTAAACTCAGACCAAGGGATCTCTAGCTTCATTTTATTGGGGTCCCTCTTTGGAGTCTTGAGCCAATGATTATTCATATATTGCTGGGCTGTGGCCTCCAGCTGCTAAAATTGCACTAAGGCATTAGATTTGGCGATGATAGTTGGGTTATCGAACTGAGGGATCCCCAACCCAACTCAAAAAGTTGTGGCATCGAGAGACACCATCGGAGTGGGATATCCGATGGGTTCTGGGGCTGTGAGCATGATGGCCCAGATGGAAGAGTTGTAATGTTCTGCAAGTGTTAGAATCAACTCTGGGGCCTGCAGTGAGTATGGGAAATAGGTGGCCTTGAGAATCTTGGAGTCCCCGACACTGATCGCCAATGGATCCGCAGACTGTCACTGAATGTACATTATTTTAACTAGGGCATGCATCTCGGCCCACATTCTGACGCTGGTGTTGGTAATTAATTAAACTTTGGAATCAATCTTTGATCCCATGAAAACATTGTCCTTCATGTACTTCATGCTGAGAGGTAATTTCTCTAAGGCCCTCTCCATTTTAGATCTAACGGCTGCCCTAGTGACTGCCGTGGAAGGAAGTTCTAGACTTTCGGTTGGTGAAGATGTGGAAGCCTCAGACATTTTAATTATTTTTTTTTGGAAACCTACAAGGCAAGGTGACCATCAAAATTCATGAATAAATATTATTCCGGGATCTAGAGATCTTACCACCGAGGCACGTCCTTTTCCCTGAAAAGTTAGTTTAGGTCCAAAAATCCTGAAAAGTATATATATAATGCAAACTTAGGAAATGAACTAGTATCCATGCTTGGGGGTCTCAGCATACCTGATGAAAGAAAGATGTGGGTTGGGTGAAGGAAAAAGACCCGGGGTCTGAAAAACTAACCGTTGGAAGATGTGAGCGAAAAGTGAGCTGTCAGGCCTACGTCAGCGTCACATGGCTATGCAATAAATGGGGAGTTATGGTGACGACGGTGCCAACTGTCCAAACATGCAAAAAGTAGATGCCACTTGGACAGTCTTGAATGTATACATGGGACATAAATGGATTATTAAGGCTAGTTTATGGAGGAGAGAGAAAACCACCTAGTTGAAACCAGCCAAGAGCCGAGCTTCAACCTAGTGGTATTCTACCTTGAATGAGCTCGCAAATATGGACAAAAAACATATGAAGCACGATGAGCTTGACACTAGACTGGGTGAATATACATAATATATACACCTAAAATATAGCAGGGTTGCAAGGTATATACATGGAAATAGAAGGATATACATGCAAACCACTGAATTTACAGCAATAGGCAGTACAAATTGACCACCCTATACAAACATGCACAAAATGTACAAAATGTACAATACATATACAATATTTTACACTGCACAGGGGGCAAACAACCCTCTGGCAGAGTTGACCCACCAACGGGTGGCGAACCAAATGACCAAAACACAGAAGCAAAATGAAAACAAAAATAGGCAAAACACAAACCAAACAAAAACAAAAAGTAGAAAAAAATGAAGGAAACAGAGACCAACCTAAAAATCTGAAGGAAGCAAGGAAGGAAAGGCACCACGAACACTCTGTAGCAGCTTCCCCCTCCAAATGATCACCACTTAATACCAGCAACCAACCGTAATTACTTAGAACAACTTAGAATTACTTCACACTTAATCTCGCTCAAATCGCTCTGAAATCGCTCAAGTGTTTTAATCGCGGTAATTGTGAAAATGACAGGTGATTTCTATTTATACCTAAGGTGAAAACAAGTTACATTTCCTTTTTCAAACTCTAAAATAGGATGACCTCTAGACTCGGGGCCCGGGGATTTCATGCGACCATATCCTCTTACAAAAAGAAGACATCGTGGCAAAGAATCTTAGAGTCCAGTTCCTGGACAAGGAACGACCAACTCTGGGACTAGGTCCTGGAGACACAAGGGACAAAAATAAAAAAAGCAAAACCAACACCGCGGGAAGAAAAACCAGAGGAGGAAAACAGAGAAACAAAGGAAAAAGAAAGGCAAGAGCCAAAAGTGAAAAATAAGAAAAAGGGGGACCCAACATTTTGCACACAAAATGTAGGGATGGGGATGCAAAGAATAACAAATGGAAACTATCTGGTATGAATGCCTTAGCGCATTCAAGAACTACAGAATATATGGTTAGCAAAACTAGAACAAATCATTATTTGAAGCATCTTACTTGTAAAGAGTAACACGTCTGAGAAAATCTGGCCATGCGCAATCCAATCCGTGGTCCTTTCATCAGTGGTGAAGTGTGTGCCTTGGAAGGAAATCAAGCTGATGACCTTTGGAAGAAGTAGAGAGGAGGCACTAAGTATATCAAACCCCAAAGTCATCACATTCATTTATTTCTCCCAGACACCAGAGTTTCATCCATTTCTTCTTCTTTGTTATTTTGTACATTTCTGGGTGGGAGGGCGGTACTTATTTCACCATCAAGCTTAAGCTTAGCTAAATTTAATGGTGGTACTTCTTTCACCCTTCTGCCCACCTTAATATGCTGAATGGGGGAGGAAAACTCCAGACCTATAAAGAATCTTTTAAAAGTTTAGACTTGGGTCAACCAACTAGTGTAACCGATCTACCCTCAATGGGTCCAATTACTTGTTCCTTACTTTTTATTTCACTGACTACGAGACTTCCAGGGATAAACCCGATGAAGATTACTCATAATTTACTACCAAAATTGCAAAATAAATTTGGAGACTTGACCGATTCCATCATGCTAACAATAGATTCTTAAGTTCACCACCATGTTAAAGACAACATCCCGGAGACTAGATGTTATGCAAAGCACACCAATTCTCACAAGAGGGAGAGAAAAATGTCAGAACCTGAAAAGAAGACGAGAAAAGAAAAGACAACAAAATAAAAAGGCAGCCCTAGAGGACAGCCAACAAGACTATTTACAAAGTAAGGTGCCTCCAAATGAGGCACCGAGAAAGAAGTATTTACAAGCAAGGAACTTTACATAAAATATAATTTTGGGCAAACTGACCTTATTCAAAATAATGTTTGAGAAAATGTCCATTGATAGGAAATGGGACAAGTTCTCTAGTCATGGTGTTAAGGTGATAGGTATTTGCCCCACAAATTTCTGAGATTAGGTATGGTTCGAGCCAGAGCCGTTGGAACTTGGTGTGCTTTTCTTTCTTTTCCTGGGCCTTGTCCCACAACAAGACTAAGTCTGAAATTTGAAAGGCCTTGTATTGGGATCTACGGTCAAACCATCATTTTACCACCGCTTGGTGATGCGTGAAATGGTCAAGGGCTGCATCTCATTGTTCTTCCATCCACACCAGATTCAAGAGCTGAACCTCCACAATGTTATCCCGGTTGCTGAATTCCTGCATAAATTGCAAAATTGAGATCTATAAGTTGATTGGGAACACTAGGTTTTGGCCATAAAATAGATGGAATGGAGACGTTCCCAGGGTGGCCTTAATTTAAATGTGATCTGCCCAGAGGGTGAATCTCAAATTTTGGTGCCAATCCTAGGGATTTTGTTCTAGTAGGTGTTTGATCACTTCAAGTAAATTTTTGTTCATTGATTCAGCAACACTGTTCCCCTAGGAGTAATAGTTGCTGAAAAAATTCAAAGTGATCTTCTGATTATAGGTCCATTCAAGTAGCTGTGCTGAAGAAAACACCGAACCATTGTCACATACTATAGCGAAGGGCATTTTGAATCTTGTGACGATGTTTTCTTCTAGGAATTTGATAACAATGTCTATCGTGTTGTTTTTGCAAGGTATGGCTTCAGACCACCGGGTGCAGTAATCGGTTGCGGTTAAGATATATTAGTGGTTGGCAGACGAGTTGGGGTTGATTTCCCTAATAAAGTTGAATGCCCATTGGGCGAAAGGCCTAGCCTCAAAGATTGGTTGTAAAGGCATAGCCGGGTTACGCTCATGATGTGTCACGGTCTAACAAGTATGGAACTTTTGAACATGAGTGTAAATATCTTTAAATATGCAAGGCCAATAATATCTGGTCTAAAGGATTTGATGGGTGGTAGCGTCGGCTGAGCCATGCCCAGTTCTAAACTACCCATGGAATTCTTCAATCATTTTCATAGCTTGGTCCCTATCAATGTACTGAAGGTACACTCCCTCATAGTTCCTATGGTAAAGCACAAAGTTTTTGATCATGAAGTGAGCGCTTTTCATCCACAGGGTGCGACATTTGTTGGGAGGTAACCCCTTTGGGCATCTATTGTTCAACAATAAGTACACCAGGTCAGTGTACCACGGGTCTTGAGTGATAGACTCCACTGTGTAAGTTTGACATTCTATGTGGGGAGTCTCTTCTGCCATCGCTCGACTCAATCCCTAGCCTCAGACTATCTTCATGGGTTGTATTTCCAAGTCATAATCCTAGAGGATGGCCATCCATTTCCCCCATCTCTCACCCAGTTCACTCTACATCAGTAGAGATTTCACATCCTGGTCCAGGATAATAGCCATAATTTCTTCACAACACAAATAAGAGAAAAGGCCTATTTTTCCAAGGATGAATACCAGACTTTGGCGTTATTGAAGGGAGAGCTCATGAAATCTATGGGTTGTTCTTCCCCTTTGACCTTTTGGGTCAATATCAGCTGAATGCGGCAAAGCAAAGGAGTAAATGTAAAATGAGAGGGAGTAGTCCAGACTGGCCAGGACGGGTGCCTCCATTATTGTTTGTTTTATTTGGGTGAATACCCACTTTGCTTCAAGACTCCACTCAATTTTGGTATCCTTTTTTATCATCTCGTTGAGTGGCTTGACTATCTCAGCGAATCCAGTGATGAACCACCGGACAAAGTTGATCTTTCCGAAGAAAGATCACATCTCTTTCTTGCTGCCGGGCATTTGTAGATTTAGCAGCGCTTCAACTCTCTCTCGGTCAATGGATATACCCTTCTCAGAGAAAATATGCCTGAGAAACTTCCCTTCAGTGACCCCGAATATGCACTTCTTGGGGTTGAGGGATATTCCATACCAGCGACATCACTCGCAGATCTAGGTGAGGTGGGTGGAATGGTCATGCCTATCCTGGAAAAAGATGGTCAAATCATCCATGTAGATGATTATGCACTGGTTCATGAGGCCCTTCAACACAATGTCCATAGCCTTTTGAAATGTGGCCCCTGGGTTAATCAAGCCAAAGGGCATCCTCCTATATGCAAATGTTTTCCACTTAGTGGTGAACGTCATTTTCTTTTTATCTTCATATTTAACTATCACTTGGTTGTATTCATAGTACCCATCCAAGAAAGACATCATTTGAGATCCATTCACTATCTGCAACACCTCATCCAACGAGGGGAGAGGGTGATTAACCTTTTTGGAGGCTCTATTCAAATTTTAGAAATCCACGCAAAGGCAAATTTCACTGCTCTTCTTTCTAACAGGGACCAAATTGGCAACCCACATAGTGTGCCAGATTGGAAAGATTATCCAGGCTAACAATAATTTCTCCACCTCTTGATGAATCAGAGGCTTGATTAGTGGGTGCCAGCAAGAAGTTGAGTCCACTTTTTGGGCAAAAAGTGGAAGTGTTTTCCCTGATTTTCAAGTTGTCTGTCAACTGATGTCAAAATTTGAGGCACTTAGAGATTGAATATCAAAAAAATCCACTAATAGAAAATGTAGTGCTTAGAGTCTATTTTTCAAATATGTAATTTATTTAAATACCCACATAGTAGAAAATATATTTAGTAGGCATGTTTAAAAACCTCTTTTTCAAAATGCCTGTTTCAGGATCATACCCCGCATGTGTACGACCACCCTATTTTGAAGTAAATAAATGAATTTTTATAAATCCTTTTGGGGGAAGGTACCTAACACATCAAAGATTGGTCAGAATATTTTTGCTTTTTTTTTAATTGAATATTTTTTTTTTATTAATTTTTAATTGACTATAAAGTAAATTTTCAAAACCTCTCGTGTACGACCACCATAATTTGATAAAAATTTCACTTTTTTGAGAATTTTTTTTTAATATTTTGAATAGAATTCTATGTAGATTGGTCACATATAATTCATTTTTTGAAAAACCTAAAATAAAAAAAGTTACTAAAGTTTTAGTGAACCTTACTATTTCAACTTTAGGTTGGATTTGGCATAATAATTATTGGAAAAATACTAAAATTTGTCATATCATTATAAAAATTATATTTTTATAATCTACACAATATGAATTGAAATGGGTTTTTGTTTTGTCTAAAATTTCATTCGGGTTGACCTTCGAAAAATCATGACAAGGCACAAATTTTATTTTTAAATGCCTTAGTCATTTTTTTGCAAGGCCAAGCACAAGCTTGGTGGGACCGAGCCTGTCCCAAACC
>MU226116.1:1136913-1156591 GCA_018584345.1 Thuja plicata
TTAGTTTTCTACCTAGGATTAAAAATAAGTTTTCTAAACTAAATTACAAATTAAAATTTAAAACTAAATATATAACAATTTATTTTAATTATATTTAAAAAAACTATAAACATTAAACACAATATATGATTTCTAACATTAAACTAATTAAAAACAATAATAAAAAATATTTTTAATAAAAAAAATAATAAAAAACAAATAAAAACAATAATACGTACCTGAAAAAATGGTAGCAGGGGATTCGGTGGTAGCTCTAAAAAACTATAAACATTAAAGACAATATACAATTTTTAACATTAAACTAATTAAAAACAATAATAAAAAAGATTTTTAATAAAAAAATAATTAAAAAAAAATAAAAAACAATAATACGTACCTGTAGTAGGAAAAATGGCAGCAGGGGGGTCGGTGGTAGCTCTCAAAAACGGGTACCCGTTCAGATAAAAACGTGATCCCGTTTTGAAAATTGTGAAAATGATTTGCAAAACGGTTTAAAATTTTTTTTAAATACTTTTAAAAAATGGGCACCCATTTTTTGAAAAATGGGCACCCTTTTTTAAAAACGCGTGCCCATTTTGTTACGGGTACCCGAACCAAAACGGGTGCCCATTTTGATAACGGGCACCCGTTTTATATTCACGGCTCGGGCACCCGAACCATAACGGGCACCCATTTTTTAAAAAATGGGTGCCCGTTTCTGGTTGCCAATTTTTTTTGGCCGCGGACTTCTGCGGGATTGGCACTCAACTTTGTTCTTGCACCCTAGTAGGTTGATCGGTCATTGATTTTGCCAAAAAGGCTTAGCATCAGGTTTCAAGGGGATGGTATGAGTAATGATGGATGTGTCATATGTTTTCAAATCCTCATATCCCATGCAATCACGTCTATGTATTCTCAGAGAACCATGAGTATCTTCTCCTTCTCCTCAGGGGAGCAGGAGGTACCAATGTGTATCATCTTTTCTTCACCGGGCTGGCCGATGTTTACTTTCTCAAATTTTCCTCCCTCAGAGGAGGATGACATCTTTTCTCAGCCATGAGGGCCTAAGTCAAAGATGTGTTCAAGCGCCACCATCCCCTTCAGGATGGTGTTGGTAGGTAAGTCCATGATCCCATCATCTTCATCCCCCTACCCAGTATCATCGTGGTCCCGTTCCTCCACAATCTGGTCCTTAAAGACACCAACATTGGACATGAAAGCCAGGATATGCTGGTTGTCCTCAAAAACCTGAATGTGGGTGATATTATCTGGAACGGATTGGGTGGGGATCATCTCAACAGAAAATCTTCAGAGTCGTGAGCCAGCCATGGGCTCAAGTGTGCTGGTAGAAATAGTGAGGGCATCTGGGACATAATTTCATCACCAGGGAATAAGATCAATGTTGAAGGCATCAAAATCTTGAATAAGGCTCCATGCCTAATTGCGGTATGCAGCCAAACTTTTATCATGACATGTGTACTGACTCCGGACCTGTTTGACAATCAACACTAAATCACCCAGAGCCTAGAGGTGGGTGATCCCCTTCCTTAATGTGAATAGGAGTCCAAGGATCAAAGCCTCATACTCTATAATATTGTTTGTGCAGTTGAACTGCAGCCTGTAGGATGCAAGGAAGGATTTCCCTCATGGGTTGATTAATTCTACTCCAGCCCCGCAGCCCTATTTGGATCGGGACCCGTCGAACTTAAGGGTCCACAGGTCATCGCTTGTAGAATAGAGCTGGGGAGAGGGAGCAGTCTTTGGATTGCCTTTGGGAGACTTGGAAGGATCTTCCTCCTGCACTGATGGCACATGGGTGAGGTTTTCCTCTGAAGGAGTTTAGAATTGAGATCCCTAGGGAAATTGCACTGAAGAAGTGCTTACTGTGGGAATACTGGGTTCTAGGGAATCAACTGTATGTTCTTTGTTCTTGAAGGCGTCGATGTGCCGGGTAGCAATAGAAAGGCAAGGCTCACACTCTAACTCTGAATGTTTCTAATAGTGTACTCGGCACCAAGTGCCAGACAAGAGTGTAGCGGGGGTCACTGCGGCACCCTGAGAGTTAACCTCAACCCTCAACTTTTCTTCTAGGTCCTGGGTTCTCTGCATGACTACAGGATCCTCCCCGGGGGTGAAATTGAACGTTAAGATTTTAAAGGGTTGGTACACCCCAGGGGAAGTCTCAGAGAAGAAGACTTCGTTAACCCTCCCAACTTCGGTAAGAGCCTGCTTCACTCGAAGCTCACTCTCAACCTGGATCTTGTTTGATTCTCCTTCCCAGGGGAGTCACAAGTGGGAGAAGTCAGTTGAAAAGTATCCATTCAAGGACTTAGACCAATTCTAACTTAATAACATCCCATAAGTATCTAGGATGTCCACCACTTGGATATTGGTTATGCTGGCTATTCTGGGGTCCTGAACAAGTTGTATTTGGACATTCTTCAATTCTCCCACCATTTTCATAGCAGTTTTATCCAATTGGGTTACTGTACCATTGGACGGGGTGGGTTAGAATCCTAGCTTCTGGCATATAGATAAGGGCATGATGTTTCCCGAAGCCCCAGAATCTACTAGGCAGTTGTGTATATTTTTGCCTTGTATATTTAGGCCTAGTAGGAATGGAGGATCTTCATTATTTTTTGGAAGACAGCTGCGTTGGCATCTTCAAAAGAAATAGTCTTGGGTGGGTGACTAACAACTTCCAGGTTTCCTAAGAGTTTTAGAAGAGACTTCTTCTACTCGGGATAGTTTAGCAAAACCTCTATTAAGGTCATGGAGGTGGTAGTTTGTTCTAACACCCTTGTGATGTCAAATCTTCCTCCAGGGAATTGGTGGCTTCCCTCGGCCGGGTCTTTCGCTTTGTTAGAGCTAGAACCTTTTAGAGGGACAGGCTGGTCAGTTGTATTATCCTGGGGAGGAGTGTCTTTGGGAGGTGTTATCGGTGTGTAAATTGGTCCTTTACCAGCCTAGCTCTGAGTGTTGTAAGGAGTTTGCGGGTTGGTGAAGGCATTGGCCTCAAAGGCCAGAATCGATTCATCAAAGAATCCCTACAATTCAGATTCTTCTTCATCTTCTCCAGAGGATCTGAAGAAGATGGTCTCACAGGTGAATGCACCATGAGTTGGCTCTTACATATGAGGTTCTGGAGGAGGAGCATCATGCGATTGTTTCCTGTCCAGCTAGGAAATCATGATAACTTTCTCCAGCGTGGCATAGTTTACCTTGTTGTGGGAGCTTGTGTCGTGCAATCTACACCAATTGGTCATGGGCTGGAAGTCTACAACTGGTGTGAAATGGGATAGTCCAGTACCACCTTGATTGGCATTTTGGTTCAGAGGCGGACCTCCGGTGTTCGCGTTATTGTTCCATTGCTGGTGGTTGGGCTGAGGCCCGCTGTTGAGATTTCTTCCCCCGACATTGTTGTTCTGCTGGCTGGAAAACATATTCCCTCTTTGGGAATTGAAATTTTGGGGTGCATAGGACCTCGTCTTTAGTTGACCCATATCCACAGTCAGGGTGGACAACATTTGCCAGAGGGATTCAACCTCGGTGGTCAGCTGAGTGTTTGCGTCACAATGTGACAGTTGTTGTTGTTGGTTTCCTGGGAAGGCAACACTATTTGTTAGAGTCGAGGGTAGAAATTCTCCAACCATGGATGACTAAAAGAAGGGCACTCTGGGTGGTTGTGTCTGCTGCGGCTGGTTCTAAGGAAAAGATTCAAGACCCAGTATTTCTTGAGTTTGTGAAGGATAAATGTATCAGGCCTGCTAGTCTACTGGCGGGGGTGGGGAATTCATTTCCATCATGGTGGCACCCATTGCTAGATTGGGGTTATATCCCCTGGTGTATGCAATTCTTCTGGGGATCATGTTGAAAGGCGTGCTCCGCTCAATCCCGCCCAGGGATTTATTGAGGCCACGAGACAATTCTAAGGCTAGGTTGTAAACTTTCATCAAAGTATCTCGGTCGCCCATGGTAGTTGTTCTCTAGAGGAGAGTGGTGACAAAGGGGTCCATTGCATTGAGATAAGTCTGTATGGTTACTTCTAGGGATGGAATGAAAGGGCCCGTGCACCGCTTCAAGGCGCGTTGGAATCGGTGATTGAATGCTGCAAGGGGTTCGTTTGGTTCCTTTCTGATGGAAATGAACTGGCTATGGGACCAAGTTGGGTCTATGTGTATGCGGAAGGCAGCCAAAAAGGCATCCTCCATATCCTGCCAACTATTGATTGAGTTGGCAAGAAGGTTAAGGTACCAGTTTAGTTCACCCTATCCAAGGGACAAGGGAAACATTCAGGTGACAACATCTACATGTTGGATCCGATGTCGGTTCATGGCATCTTTGTATGCCTGTAAGTGTTCTTCTATGGTTCATGAGCCTAAGTGCTCATAACATGGGAAAATCTTCTCCAGGTGCGAGGGTAAGTCATTGGTTGCACCCAGAAAAGTTCCCATAGGGGACCCAGTGTTACCGAAGTATGCAGCCATTCGGGGAGCTAAATTTTGAGCAGGTTGAACGTTAGTCCTTAGGATTGTCTAGGAAATTTGGATCTTTTGAGGTACACTAGACCCCCAGACAATAGTGGCTGGTGTGCTTTTCAGGTTCTATTTCTTTTGAGCAGGAGGATCGAGTTTGACAAACCTTCTGGGGTTTGGGGCTAACCTAAGGATTCTTTCAAATCTTGCTGGAGAGAAAGACCCAATCCCACTGAAGGCTTGACACTTAAAACTATGGCTTGGGGAACCCTTGGGAGGTGTAAAATTGGAATCTCAAGAAGGGGATGAGTTCAGGCCCTCCTTCTAGCACTAGTTTCTATGGACGGGACTCTTGTGACCGGGTCTGCCAACAGAGGTAAGTTGTCACCGGGTACTGGGGTACTGGCCAACTTTGCCTATAAAGGTTTTCTGGGGAAATGAGATTCCTTAGGCCTCCAAGCACCTAAGGGTCAGGTCTCGATGGTGCGGGGCTCAGTTGGGAGATGTGACTATTTTCGAGGGGGATAGCTAGTTATCTTCAACTCATTCTTTTTGGGGATTCAAGAAGGTGAGGTTTCTCCAAGCATGCTTACACTTAACAAATAAACTGAAAAATATCTTGCAGGGTTAGAAATATTTTGTCTACCTATAGTTATGCTGAACATTTAAAATATCAACAAAACTCTAACACATTATACTAAATACTGAAGAAACATACAACCATCAATTCATATTTCATTAGTAGCAAGGGAAAGAAGGTTGTTAATCTACTTTAAGTGTTAGAGAAAAGGACATGAAGAACATGAAGCATAAAATACCGTTAACCCAGAAGACAGAATACCAACAACATCATTGCAAGAAATCTCCCTTCTTCATTAACATTTCTTCCAGCAAGCACTGGTGCATGGTACAATGGTGGCTCCAAGGGAGCGTCTAACTACTGAAAGCTTAAACTATGGAGCATTGAGCTCTGCAACTGAGAAATGAAAAAACTACTTTTCTATAACTATGGACTGCAAAATCATTAATTTTTCCAACCCTTGGAATGGGGCCAGACTTATTATTTATACACATACACATCTAACCCTAACCCTAACTCATGTTACACTGTTCAATAGAATATATTATCCAGTGGTCGGTACTACCTGCGCCACTCTACAAAAGACCTAGAGACGGAATAGGCCTGTCATGTCAGAAGGAAAAGATGAGAAGTGGAGTGGAAGAATCGGCCTCAAGAAGAGAGCTAAGAAGGAGAAAGAAGAAATCTGATCCCCCGGGGATTGAGGCTACATGCCTCATAAATGGGAAAAGTGGCACCCTGTCTCCAATGTACCAGGTGTACTTCTGAAGCAGCGCCTCGAGAAGACCATCTATCAGAAAACCTCTCACCGATCTAACATGCCTTGATGTAGCTATCTACCTTCTGACAAACCTTATTAACTGCTTTGAAAGTGATCGGTCAGCCTTGGGGATAGGGACACGGGACACTGAAAGAATTCAAAAATGTAGGATCCTGGACTTCCAGATCCAGGAGCTTATGTTCCAAAAGAATAAAGAATACAAAATATTTAGGTTTTCTCCGGCCCCCAGAGAATCTTTATTGTTGCTTACTATCATTGAAGGTGTGGAGGAGATGGGAAATTCCATCTTCATTGATGCCTTTAAGGTCAGCCCTATGATATTTGGCCACTTCAATCTGTTCCCCCAGGTCTGGAACATTTCCCTTAAATTCATCGGCCATGTTTTCCACATCGTGACCACTGAGTATCATGCGAGTTATTTGTGTCATTTGAGCTCCATCTATTCCCTCTAGGGATTGATACCTGGACTCCATTAACTCATCAAACTTCCCCACGACATACTCCTCCGACGTGCATGTGTCAGTGCTAAATGGATCAGCTCTGGAGACCTTCGAGACAAAAGACTTGTATAAATTAAAAGAATATTGCACTGCATTGATCTTATCCCATAGAGTCCCCACTAGTTGCTTGATTACCCCCAATGTGAGGTCAATTCTAGAGTGCTGGGTCCTCACAAACTCAAATGACTCTTCCCCCAAAATTCTAGACTCGGAAACAATCTCCTCCCCGAGGCCAAGGAGTTCCTCTAGTTCAACGTTGCATGCCTCGTAATTCTTGATGTCCCCCTCCCATATACTGATGGTGGTTTTGGCCTGATGTAATATGTGGCAGGCCGCATATAGGTCCAGGAGGGTGGACACCAGGAAGCGTCAGACGTTTCCTAACTGCAAGGCGACCCATTCATCAACTGCTTGGGATTTCTCTTCATCGCCCGTAATGAGTCTATATCACTCTATGGAAGTGGTATATCTGATGTAGAAGCCCCTGAAGGAATAACACTAATGGGCCAGGCCAGCTCAGTCAGTAACCCCATGAGGTTTGCATTTTTCTCCTTTTCTGCCTTGTACTTTTAGGCTTCTTTTTCATAGCGAGCCTCTACTGCCTTGGCTGCTTCTTTCAATATGTTCAATTCACCCTATTTTCCCCTCTTCCCCAGTGACACCTCTATGACATCATAATCTCTAGCCTCAGCTATTGCTTTGTCTACATCTGGGGAAGGTGTCGCAATTACTGCGACTGTTTCTCCACCCAGCTCGGTTTGAAGAGTGTGAACTGTCCGCGCTTTCTTAGCCTTCGGCGGGTTCTGTGCTTGAGCCATCATCTCTACCAAAGAAAGGTGGGATCTCGGTGTTGATGGGGGGGCTTTCTCTTCTGAGATTCGACAAACCACTATGGCGGCCAGGGTGGCTTTGTAGCTAAAACCTGTTCTTGTAAATTCTCCCCAATATCTTGTTGTGCCCCCTCAGTAGTATGAGTCTCTTTCAGCTCCTTCCCAGTATCTTCTATCTCACTGGAAATATTTTCCTTGGTGGTACCCATATCTTTCACCTTGCCATCTATATCTTTAGTAATATTCGGGTCCTCATTGGTTGCCCCAGAGTTTTCTTCTTCTTCTTCTTGTTCTTATTCTTCCTCAACCTCTATTGTTGTGGTGTCTTCTTCCATTGGTATATCTTTAGGTAGTGGGGGAAGCTATGGGCCAAGGTTTAACGTTTGGGCCACAGTGATTTTCTCCCCAAATGTTTCCTTCGAGAGTGGCGTCTGGAACACGATGGTTGGGGTTATGATTGTTCCCGAGGGTTTGATTTTCCCAGCTGATGCCATCTGTTCACTTTTCTTTTGTTGCTCCAATACTCCCGTATCCTATTTTTCTAGGACTTTGGAGGCGATGTCTTTCTTTGTCCCTTTCTCTTCTACCTATTCCTCCTGCTCTTATGCAGGTTCTTTTTCTGGAGCTTCCTCCTACTCTGGGATTTCAGCCTCCGGTTGTTCAATGTCTCCCTACAAATTCCCGAACTCGTTAGTTCTAAAAACATCATCAAATTCATCTTGAGGGGGAGGATTTGTCAGGACATGAGTGGGCTCCGATTCCCTCTCCGGCTCCAGGGAGTCAGAAGAAAGGATTTCTACTTGTGAGATCTGAGGCATCCCTAGCTCTAGTTCTACCTTTGGCTTTAAATTAAGCCTTTTCTTCCTCCTGGTGACCAAAGGAGGCCCCGCATCCCTTAGGACCTGCTCCTCTTCCAGATCTATTCCTATTTCCTTGACCATTAGTGCTGCTAGTGGAGGGGAAGAGGGAGGACGGATGGGTCCGGTCATGAGCACCGGAGTAGCCAACCATGTGATTAACTTCTCCCTCATCTACTGGGAGGCCACTATTGATTTCTTTAGTTTTTCTTTTATGGGGGTATCCTACACAGTTGGAGTCTCCATTATTTTTTTCCCCCTATCTTCTCCCTGTGAAGAAGTTCTGGTCCCAGGGGTCAGCTTTGGTACTGGCAAGGAAGCCCTGTGGGTACTCCCAGGGCATACTCTCTTAAAGTATACGTGGATACACTCAACCACATTATGGGTAAATTCCTCAATGGTGGGACCCTCTTGGGCATTCCAGTCCACCGGTGGGAGGGCCAAATTATCAATCCCCTTTGCCTTGTACTGGGGGTCTATTGTGGGTCCGACGTCTGAGAAGTCATCTGGAAATTTCTAGAGCTTCAACCTTTCCATCATTCCCATGGTGGGGCTTTGATGTTCGGGGAAGCGCCAGAGCAATTTTTCCATCCGGATCAAAGTTCTTCCACGCTAGATAAAATTTTGCCAGGTTCAAGCTCTTGAGTTCATTGTCTGCCTCCTTGGATATGGCCAGACTGCATGAGTAACTCCCACAAGTGATTGGGAATGCAATGTTTGTCACCTTCTTTAAGGTGTATAATGCGTGCAACTCCATTATTTGTCTGCAATACTCTAAGAGAATTATCTTGTTCCCACAATATTTGGGCAACAAGCAAGGTTTCCCGGAGAAGCCGGTTACCCTTATGTATGTATGCTACTAGAATTGTATGTAATAATGGCCATAACTTCTGACCAAATCTATTGCCTCCGTGGAGAGGCATTACCCTGCATCCCGGGTAGGCGTGAGCAGGTTGTAGTAGATGAAAGTGTCGTTCACCCGACAAAAACTGGGGAAACTAGCCTCCCATTGGATTTGTGGGAAATAATCCCAAGGAGCTTCCTGACCTGAGCCAATCCTGAGTATGCCTGATGTGAGTAACCCATTGGTGATGGGTTGTTGCTATGCTAGGGCCCAGAGAACATAAGAAGTCATATATAAAACTTCTACTTTTCAGCCACCTAAAGGAACTGGGAATCCACATGGTTTGAAATAATAGCGGCCCAATCAAAGTACTCCCCGCTGGTGGTGATGTTAAGCAAGAAGTAATATATCCACCATGTGAATTCCTGGGCATGGCGTTGTCCGAAGACCCGTCTTAGTGCTATCATCCCCATCTGGATGCTTTCTTTAAACTTAGATAGGGGGATCTCTAGCTTCATTTTCCTGGGGTCCCTCTTTGGAGTCTTGAGCCAATGATTATTCATATATTGCTGGGCTGCGGCTTCCAACTACTGATATTGCACTAAGGCATCAGATCTGGTGACGACAGTTGGGTTATTGAACTGAGGGATCCCCAACCCAACTCGAAAAGTTGCAGCATTGAGAGACACCATGGGAGTGGGATATTTGGTGGGTTCCGGGGCTGTGAGCATGATGGCCTGGATGAAAGATTTGTAATGTGCTGCAAGTGTTAGAATCAACTCTACGGCCTGCACCGAGCATGGGAAACAGGCGGCCTTGAGAATCTTGGAGTCCCCGACACTGATCGCCAATGGATCCCCAGACTGTCGCTGAATGCACATTATTTTAACTAGGGCCTGCATCTCAGCCCACATTCTGACGCTGGTGTTGGTAATTAATTAAAATTTGGAATCAATCTTTGATCCCACAATGGCATTTTCCTTCACATACGTCATGTTGAGAGGTAATTTATCTAAGGCCCTCTCCATTTTAGATATAACGGCTGCCCTAGTGACTGTCGTGGAAGGAAATTCTAGACTTCTACGTGGTGAAGATGCGGAAGCCTCAGACATTTTAAGTATGTTGTTCTGGAAACCTGCAAGGCAAGGTGACCGTCAGAATTTATGAATAAATATTATTCCAGGATTCGGAGATCTTACCACCGAGGCACGTCCTTTTCCTTGAAAATTTAGTTTAGGTCCAAAATCCCAAAAAGTATATATATATATAATGAAAACTTAGGAAATTAACCAGTATTCAGGCCTGGGGGTCTCAACATACCTAATAAAAGCAAGATGTGGGTTGGGTGAGGGAAAAAGACCCAGGGTCTGGAAAACTAACCATTGGAAGATGTGCGTGAAAAGTGAGCTGTCAGGCCTATCTCAGCATCAATGGCTATACAATAAATAGGGATTTATGGTGATGGCGGTGCCAACTATCCAAATGTGTGAAAAGTGGATGCCACTTGGATAGTCTTGAATGTATACATGGGACATAAATGGATCATTAAGGCTGGTTTATGGAGGAGAGAGAAAACCACCTAATTGAAACCGGCTAAGAGCCGAGCTTCAACCAGGCGGTATTCTACCCTGAATGAGATCAAAAATATGGACAAAAAACATATGAAGCACGACGAGCTCGACACGAGACCAGGAGAATATACACAATATATACACCTAAACTACAGTAGGGCTGAAAGGTATATACATGGAAATGGAAGGATATACATGCAAAACATTGAATTTACAGGAACAGGAAACAAGGAGCGACCACCCTATACAAACATGCACAAAATGCACAAAATCTACAATACATATACAATATTTTACACTACACCGGGGGCGAACAACCCTCTGGCAGAGCTGACCACCAACGGGCGGCGAACCAAATGAACAAAACATAGAAGCAAAATGAAAACAAAACCAGGCAAAAAACAAACCAAACAAAAACAAAAAGCAAAAAAAAAGAAGGAAATAGAGACCAACCTAAAAATCCTAAGGAAGCAAGGAAGGCAAGGCACCGTGAATGCTCTGCAGTAGCTTCCACCTCCAAATGGTCACCACTTAATACCAAAAACCAACCGCAATTACTCAGAACAACTCAGAAATACTTCGCACTTAATCTCGCTCAAATCACTATGAAATCGCTCAAGTGTTTTAATCGTGGTAATTGTGAAAATGACAGGTGATTTCTATTTATACCTGGGGTGAAAAAAAGTTACCTTTCCTTCTGCAAACTCCAAAATAGGACGGCCTCCAAACTCCAGGCCCAGGGATTCCATGCCATCATATCGTCTTACGAAAAGAAGACATCGTCGCAAAGAATCCCGTAGTCCAGAGTCCAGTTCCTAGACAAGGAACAACCAACTCTGGGACCGGGTCCCGGAGACACAAGGGACAAAAAAAAAAAGCAAAACCAACACCGCGGGAAAGAAAACCCGGAGGAGGAAAATAGAGAAATAAAGGAAAAAGAAAGGCAAGAGCCAAAAGAGAAAAACAAGAAAAAGGGGGACCCAACATTTTGCACACAAAATGTAGGGACGGGGATGCAAGGCATAACATAATCAGTAATATATCTCATTGATTCAAAACTTATAGATTCCAAGAGTTATTTTCCATTCATTTTATCTATCCTATTAGAAACTCTTATTATGCATGACTGTACACTTATATATTCTCATCATTATGATGAAGTAGAGGTGGACATTGATGAAGGAAATTTTATGTTGTTCTTTTTAAGAAGATGTGTTAACTCATTGACCTTGCTTCCATAGCACTTTTGATCACTATGTTCCACATTTTGCAATATATAAGTTTTCTCCTCTCCTTATAATATTATCCTTTGGGAGAGGAAGAAAACTCAAAAATTCTTTGTGATGTTGATTCTTTAGCTAGATTATCAAAATTATAGTCTTTATTGCATTGCTACTTACCTTTGCTAATTTAAGCCTTTGACTCTTTCACACTTAGAGATCTTGTGATTTGGATTACTTCAATGTGCCCATGTGTAATAATTTTCTTGTACCCTATTAGTCATGTTATAAATACATCAAGAGAATGCATTTTGTGTGTAGAACCTAGAGCATTAATAGTAGCCTAAAATATATAAATAAAAACTAAATAGTGAAGACATAGTTTAGAAAGGATAGAAAGACTAAATTGATTATACTCTTTTTGAGCTCCACATTATTTCATCTCCAATTTAATAGAATTGATCTTTGTGAAAAATTCTTGGAAATTTTAAAATTTTTACAAATTAAGATCAATGAATTCATTCTCAAATTTGACCCTCCTCATTTTATCAAAGAGAAATTCCAAATCAGTACAAATATCATTTGGTGTAGTACAAGGTGCAACATGATACCAAAAGTATTGATAAAGGAAAAAAATTAAAGTACCAAAAATTTCATCACTCCTAAGATAATCCTACAATAATGGGTTACAAACTTGAGGGGTCCTATTTATTTATTTATTTCTGAAATCACATATATTTCATTTCATATCCTTGAGATCACTTTAAGGAAGTAGCTAAATATTTTTAGCTCAAACCCTCTTATATCAAACCCCCTTAGATATAACCCTCTAGTATTAACTCATGCCTACAATGGAGTCTCCTCTATACCTATCAAAACAATAACAGAAAACAACTTTTACTTTACCTTTTGGAGTTTAAAGGAATTATTTTAGAAGTTATATTTTGTAAGTATGTAATCCTTAGTATAAGCTTTCAAACAATTATATTGTTGTAATATAATTTCTTTAATATATTTAGTTTTTACTTCTGGGTAAGAGCACCAAGGTGGTGTGCAAAAAATGGGTACATGTGGCCACTATTTTTTATGAAATCAGGTAAAGCTAAACTTGAAAGAGAAATTTGAGAGTCACAAACTCAAATTAGAAGATGTGAAAAGAACAGAAAATGTAGTATTCTATATCTAGTTTATAAACTACTAAAGTGTCTAAAAAATGGATAATATTAAGAGGGTCAAATCCTTTGTGCACAAAAAGCTATTCTTGATTATTTTAGAAAACATATAACATAATATTAATGATTTTTTGAAGTGGGCACATCCTGAAAATCAGACATTTGTTCGCGCGTGAAACATAACTTACATCAAAATAATAAAAAATGTAATTTTTTTTATAAGTGTAAATAATCAAGCTCAAAATAATAATATATAATTTTAAAAAAAAATTGGTCAAGTAGATCAAAAATTATTAAAAAAATGGTACACATGTGTCTATAAAAAAAACCTTTAATATGTTAATTTTGTCAAAAAAATATAAAAAATTATATGGTCAGAAAGCTCAAAAAACTTCTAAAATTATGGTGGTAATTTTACAAATACCCAATTGATGACTTGTAAACTTGATGATGAAGTAACCTGGTCGCATTAGGGTTTTTTTATATTTTTTTGGGTGGGTGGCTAGGTTTAGCACACCATCTTGGTGCGCTTACCCTTCTTGTGAATGTTGGTGTTTCATAAAACTTAAAGGTGTTTATTTCACAAGTGAAAAATAGGAAAACATAGAAAGAAATTGTAAGAAATATATTATCCCTAGGTATTAATATCCTCATTTCAGCACAAAAAGAAGAATTTGATTCAAATGCATGCTAAAAAGTTATGCATGACCACATACACCTCTGTACAAATTACAATTGCTCTAACTTAAAAAATATCTAAAAATAGTATATGCAACCAAACATTATGAAAAATATTGCATGGATTATTTATATTTTTTCTAAAATAATATTTAGAATCTCCACATAAAATCTTACAAATTAGATGTTTGCCTCATCTTAAAATTCTTAATGATTTAGGTACTATGAGTGTTAGAAAGTGAAGATTTTGTGCAAAAAGTTTATTTAATGAGAAACTTTGTCAAAAAGTGTTATGACACTTATGAGTTATAGATCTATGCCAAATGTTATCTATTGGAGCTATATTTTAAGAAATAATACCCCCATTTATCATTTCAATTCATGAAAATTATATGGAGTAAGAAGAAAACTGTTTTGGAAATCCATGATAAAATTGGAGAACAAAATAGTGGAACAATAATTTATCCCTTACAATACAAGTGATTGACCTCTTTGTTCAAGATAAAATTTCACTTTTCTTTGTAAATTTATAAAAAGGATAAGTACACGGGAATTTTTTTGCAAAGAGTACTTATGTCACAAGAATAATGAAAAATGAAGATCAAGGCAAAAACTTATGATCTTGGAGGCTAAAATATAAGGTATAACTTAAATTAAAAAAATGAAAAAATTTCTGAAAATAACCTACTTAAGCCAAAGTTTATGATAAAATTTATGTAGAAAATGATAAAGTTCATTAACCCAACATTTTTGTGATATTTTCTTTTCAAAAAGTGGCCCCTAGATTAAAAATTGTTGAAACTTGAAAAATTGGCATACTTGGGCATATAAGGGCTATATTAGGTCCTTGGGCCTCATTGCCAATCTTCCATGTGGCTACCCATTATATAGTTAGGCACTTGTGGTTTTAAAAATACCACACCACCATTATCAATTGTTATGGGCGGTAGACCCTTGTTGGAAACAAAGCACACACCACTCAAGGGTTTACCCCCTCTCTTAAAAAAACCACCAATGAAAAGAAAAATAGTTAAATTGAGGGTAGAAAATCAAATTTTATAAAAATTAAAAATCTAGTAGTTAAATAAATGGCATACCAATGGATTTGACTTGTTGCCATAGGCTTGCATACAATGATCTCTATCATACACAAACAAAGTGATTACGCCATATTAAAAAAAATATGCTAAATTTTCTACAATTATATAGATTCCATACAATTATATAGACAAATTTTGAGCAAGATTCTCTTAAATCCTAAAAATAGCTTGAAATTTATTATCTTTAGTATATAGAGTTTTATGATTCTTCTAGACTCAATTTCGTAAGGCTTGTTTTATCTGGAAATGTATCCAACAAAAGATCATGCTTAATTACTTCTTAGATTTGAGAAGGGACTTGTAAATCTATTGTTTTGTTAAAATATTAGAGTGGCCAAAGAAATCAAACCTTTAAGATCACCTACAAAATCAAATGATATCATTTACAAAGAGTCGTAAGAGAAAAGTTATTCTTGATTATGTGCACAATGGATTGAATAAAAAATTATATATAAGGCCTTACTTATATAGGAAAACTTTATAAGTACCATTAGATAAGGTTTGGACAAGTGTATTAATCCTACAATATGATAACTAAGACTTTCTAGAATGGTTCCTAGATTTTTAAGTAATCTTAACATGTAAACATGTGCGAAAAGGGCATAACTCATGTCTAGTTGGATAATCTACCTTGTTAATACTAGAAAGAGGTAAACCATATAAGAAAAAACATTTTTTCACACCAACATGTAACTAGACTTTACACTTATATTTTTTCCTTTGATCTTCCCTTTTTTTCAAGGAAATTAACTCTCGGTGATTCTCACATTTGCTCCCCATGTTTCTTTTTTACATTATTAATCTTATTGTTTATGTTAAAACTGAATCTTTAGAATGCATCTCTTTAATTAGTTGAGAATCTTTTATCAAAAAATAATTTATAAAATTAGTAAAATAATAGATACCATTGGCTTTACAACTTAGTTGAATGATCGTTTTTCTAAATTCTTTAATATTTTTAAGAACATGGAAAGCCTACTTTTAACCATATAAATTAATTAAAAAAGTCTTCTTATATTCTTACCATAATTTTTCTAATTGAACATTTAACTAAGAAACTCCATTCAAATAATAAACTATATTTTTAAAATCAAACAATTTTTCTTATACAATAAATTTGCAAGTCAACACCCTTTTAATCTTATTCCAAGTTTTCCCATAATTATATTTGCTCATATTAAGTTTGTTCTGCAAATTTTGATAAACATTCATTTTTATTCATTTTTCTTGTTCAACTCTTCCAGCCGAATGTTTTATCTTATGTTTTTGCAGCTCCACAACTTCTTCATGACCAATACTAGATAATTATTTTTCTTTGAGAAAATTATAACTACAAGATCTTAATTTGAAAATTCACTTCATTAAATATAGATAAATATTATGAACATCCACAATATATAATTATATAAATGAAATTCAACATAGAATACTAAAACAATTTTTTATTTTTTATTTTTTTGATAGAGAGTTCAGACCTGCAGACAACCCAGCAAAGATACTAAAATAATTTTCACACCCCAACATTTTGGAAAATAAAGTCCAATCATTAATACCATAAAATAAAGTAAGAAAAAGTAGTACACTACATGAAAAGCTCTATTTTGAAAAATTTCTATACAATAACTATTCTACGATCAATAACTATTCTGGAAGATAATTTTGACCTGACTTAAGAAGAGAAGTCATTTCCCCACATGTCACACAGATTGGCAATTCACATGTTTATTAATCATGTAAAACAAACAGCTTGCAAAGTTTTCCTTGTTATTGTTATTGAGGTCAAATTCTCTTGAATATCGAAATAGAGAGCAGTAGCCGTGAAAACGCGTGGGAACACAATGACCAGAGTAAAGTACGATATTGAATATGTTTTCTCCGAGTTCGATTTTCTTCACGCATTCAATCTCTGCGTAACTTCGTGGGATTGACTCTCTGCGTGTGGGACAATTTCTCAATTCTTTTCCTTTATAATCTCTCTACAGGGTAAGATAACGTCCAATTCATTCCCACGCTTCTAGATTTTCTTGTTCATAAAGTGCAGACAGAGAATTATATCCATTGCCCAAAACCGCAATTAAATACATTTGTAGAAATGGAGGGCGGATTGCACGGGGAATCTAATCTTCCAGGGTTCAGATTTCATCCAACAGAAGAGGAGTTAGTGAGCTTTTATCTCAGAAAAAAGGTTGAAGGCCAACCTTTCAGCTTTGATGTAATTGGATCCTTGGATTTGTATCGTTATGATCCATGGCAACTCCCAGGTATTCATGTACTATGGATCTTATGAATTCATAAATTTAAATGTTTGAAAAAGAAAACTTGAGTGATCTAAATCATATAGATCTAGATGTTTCAATTTTAAAATTTGTTGTAATATCTAAATCATACGATATTGCAAAATGAAGATTAGGATGGTTCAAATCATAAATAATGTATTGTTTTCAGTTGCCCTAAAAAGACAATGGATGAATCTGATCTTTTAGGGTTTGTTTACTATTAGTGGGTCTACTGTTTTCTTTGTAAGTTATTTACATTGAATGGAATGTGGAAAGATTAAACCTGCTATATGTTAAAATGGGTTTATCAGCTACATGATGCTTTCTGTTTTTAAATTGTTGTTGCAGATCTTGCTTTAGTTGGAGAAAGAGAATGGTTTTTCTTTGTTCCTGTTGATAAAAAATGCGCGGCAGCCAGAAGAAGCAGACTTACTGTGTCTGGTTATTGGAAGGCTACAGGAGCAGATAAACCAGTTCGAGATCATAAGTTTGATTGTATTGGGCTTAAAAAGACATTGGTGTTCTACAGAGGAAAAGCCCCAAGTGGAGAGAAAACAGATTGGATCATGAATGAGTACAAAATGCCAGATTTTCGCTCTGCAAGAAAGGTGATGTTTCTAGAACAAAAACAGTTTCTTTCTTGTTTATAAGTAGCAATTTGATATCAAATAAGATTTTTTTTTGTTAGCACATTCATATTATTATATTCCATTTACAATACTTAGTAACCTTAAAAATTAGTACAGTATTAAACAATCTTTTTTATTTGATTTTGCAGAAGGATATAGTGTTGTGCCGCATACACAGAAAACCCACTTCTCAGAAAACATTAATGGATCAACGAGCTATGGTAGGAGAAGGAGCAGACTTCATGAAAATTTCAGATGCTTTAAATTTTCAACATGATTTTAACTTGATAGATCATGGAAGTGTGCCCATGGGTGGGGGATTACCTTATTTGAATGCGGGTGATAGTGAAGAGGTAATGGAGTGCATAAGTCCATTCAAAGACAATAAACTGAAGCCCCCTGAATTGGAGGTACCAATGTTGTGTGTGGATAAGCTGTTTAGCCCATGGATTGAAACATGGACGCCTTCCATTCTGCTATGCACTCCTAAGGAAGAATGGAATAACATCTCAGATTATGCTCTTTCTCCGTTTTCTTTTCCCTAAGACTTTGTCTCTTTGGATTTTCTATTTCATCTAACTATGGTTAAGGAAGTGAGCTCAATAATTGAGTACACTATTTTAATAAGTCGTCTAGGTTTACATCAACCCAATAAAATTTTAATAATAGGGATTGTTTATCCGGCCTGATGTTTATGTCAGAATTCTTCTTTGTAATAATCCACATATTTTTATCAGGATATCAGGATATTATATGATATTTTTCTCTTTCCTCAATTCGAATGAAATATAGATTTCTTTGAACTTCCCTGCGAGATTAAATAAGGATAAATATTAGTTCAATAAAGTGGTTATTTAAGAATCTTAAAGTAGGATAATCATTATTTTTTCTCTTTCATATTTTTAACAAAATAATTTATTTATTTACTATGACTTTAAATAATAAATATTATTAATAAAAGATGTTTAAACATAAAGTCTGAAGATTTAATAATAATAGATAATAATTTCCGATATAGCAATTGTTACATTGTAAAAAAAATTATAATAAACATTTATAATTATTTATAATTATAAAAAATAATATATTTATAATTATAAATATAAATATTACTATTTTAATTATTATATAATACTATTTAAAATAATACAATTCTAATTATTATTTTTTATATTAGAAATAAGGAGATCAAAAATACAAGAGATCGCAGAGTATCAGAGTTCAGAGGCCAAGCCTCACACCATAAAAAATGAAGTATATACAACGAAACAGGAGAACAAAATCATAAACCAAGACACCTAGTAAAGCACTTCATCCCATGTGTCCACCCAAGCCACCCAGCCCATGGAGCCATCCATCCATACCATGCTTTTCTGATCTTGAATTTGTTTCAATGTGTAAACCATCTCACTATTAGCATTGTGAGGTCTTCTTTTAATCTCCTTGCTAATTCCGCTGAAGGTTTGATTGAAAGCATGTATATTATCCAAGTGCAGCCTCTAGAAATATCCATTTTTAACCTCATTCGCAAAAAAGGTAGCATGACCGTCCTTGAGCAGCCTTTTGAATTTAGCCTTGTTGATTTTCATGGTCATCTGAATCTGCGAAAAAATTTTAAAGTATGTGAGACTTCGAAAAGACTTAGTAAGCATTCTGGGGATATTTTGAAACCTTTCTTCATTCCTGCACTTCCAAATTTGCCATAAAATGTTAGATGAGGTAATATCCCAAAACATATTAACATCTTTTCTAGCATTAGAGATAAAACCAATAATAACTTCAAAAATATTGAAATTAGAAGGGATAGAAATACCAAACATTAGCCAAACCTCTTTGGCAAAACTACACTCAAAGAAAATATGCTTTCCCGTTTCTGGGGTTCTGCAAATGCCGCAATAGTTAATATCAGAGAAAGAGTTCCTAATAGGCAGCTTATTGAGAATAAGTAACCATTTAAAAAATTTAATTTTAGGATCAATAGAACTTTTCCAAAGATAATTAAAAACTTTCTTCCAAGAAGAAATATCCAAATCAGTATTCCAAATATTGTTAATATGAGTGATGATGTCAACATTATAATTTAAAACAGAATAAATATTCTTAGCTTTAAGTTTGGAGATGATGATACCATCAGGCCATTTTATCTTCAAATAACTATTAGAGTCCACATGACACAGGGTAGGAAA
>MU226116.1:1158836-1178872 GCA_018584345.1 Thuja plicata
TAGTTCTTAAAAAGTTCTGCCAGGCAGAGACATCTAGACTCCACCTATGGATATAGGATAAAGAGGGAAAATGAGACTCATTGATGAGTCTTATAATAGAAATGGCAGCAAGAATGTCATTATCCTCTAGAAGGCTAGTGTTGAGAATGAATTTATGGTTAGAATGATTGCTATAAATAGGTGAGCAGCCGAGATTAAGAGATATAGAAATAGGGTGGTGATCCAAAAGAGTGGTAGGGGAGACAAGCACCAAGTTATTATTCTTATCCGGAATCACAGAAAAGAAATTGCTATTAAGATAGAATCTATCAAGTCTAAAGTAGATTCTATACTGACCCTTCTAAAAATTACACCAAGTAAACCAGAGGCCAGGGTTATTATTCTTGCTTCCCCTTAAAGGATCAAAAAGGGATTTAGTCCTTTTAAAGTTGTTCCAAGTAAGTCTTTCCTACTCTTTCCAAGAGAAAGGGAGACCTCCCACTTTATCTTCTTGATTCTCTATCATATTGAAATCACCTCCAAACATCCAGGGAATGTCAGGAAGCGAGCTAAGACAAGACCAAAACATACTCCTTTCCATATAATTATTGGCAGCATAAACAAAACATAAACCAAAATCCATATCATTATGATTAAAGATCAACCAAATAGCTCTATTACAAGGTGAAAAATTGAAACTTTTAATTTTAGGTCCCCATTTGGGGCTGAGTAAAATTGCTACTCCCCCTCTACCCTGAGGGTGATTAGTGGAGAATTTGATAGCATCTCTCCAGATAAAATTAAGATTGGATTCGAGATTGAATTCAGTAGACTTAATTTCTTACAGCATAATCATATCAATATTAATTCGAGAACTGAGAAAATTCTTAATAAAATACTTTCTATCAGGACATTCCAGTCCTCTAATATTCCAAGAGACACAATTCATTGAGACAGAATTAGAGAATTATACACCTCAACACCCACGATATCCTCCATAGGAGAAACATCCTTAGAGTCAGTTTGATTCTGCTTCTTATTGTTCTTGTTTTTGTTCTTGGATCCCAGAGGTCTTCCTTTCCTTCTAGTAGTGAGGATATCCTCATTAGCAGACAGAGAAGGGGAAGAAGCCTCCAATACCGGAGACTGATTATTAACAACAGCAGGGGTCGCCGGAATGACTTCAAATATGAAATCATCTGAGATCTCTTGAAAATCTTGCACAGGGGGATTCTGTTTTGAAGAAATGTGTTTGGTGGGAGCCTTAGAAGCAGACGGAGGGGGGACAAAGGGTTTAGCATTGTCTTTAGAGGTCATATTAGCTGCTGAAGGAGGGGCTACAAAAATCATATTTGGAGCCGAGTCTTTTTTACTTGACCGATTTTTCCTTTTTTTTGTAACAGTTTGAAAACCATCTGTATCCACTATGCTAGTATATGATACATTTTGAGAGAACGGTGTTTGAAGCGGAGAGGGGGAAGATTGTGAGGGGGCAAGTGGGGAAGGCATAGGATTAGTTTTAGCAGAGGAAGGGGGAACCGACTGGGTAGAAATGGGGAGGTTAAAAGGATTAGTATTCTTTTGGGTTTTATTTCTGATAATCGGGCAATCTTTCCTAAGATGCCCCTCTTTTCTACATAAAAAACACGCGTTCAAACCTCCTAGGGTTTCAACAGGGTAGGAGACTTTCTCATTAACTATAGAAATGTTAATTTCTTTGGGTAAATCCTGACCAGGCTTCAAAGCAATAAGAACTCTCGCATCTAAATGAGGGACTAAATGAGCAGAGTCATCCATTCGCAAGAATTTTCCTAGGGGTTCAACCAACTGAGGAATAAAATGCCACAAAAAAAGGGGAATTTGTTTAATGAGATCCCATCTTGGAGCCGAGAGAGAAACCACCTCATCAAGGTTAGCCTCCGCATTCCAAGCTAGAGCACTGAATGTGGTGTTGTCGACTGTCCAATACTCTTTTTTTAGCACAGCCTGTTGAGATTCATTATTGATAAAAAACACAACAAACAATCCTTTCTGTATCTGCCTACAAAAAGAAATTTGATAGACAAGCTTTAAGTTTCAATAATTATAAAACCAGTCGTCTAAGAATTTCCTAGCAGGCACTTTATCAATTTCAACCATAGAGAAGAAGATGGCGGTATTTCTTAATCTTTCTTTTTCCTTAATAATCTCATTTAACATTTCAGGGTTAGGAGTAACATGAAATGCAGAAGGATTACTGATTGTTGTGTTTTCATCTTGTGCAAGTTTGGCGAAGCGAGCACCAGAAGCGATTGCAGGAGATGAATTTGCAACTGCCTCCAGAAAAGATCTCGGCTTGTTGCCAGGGTTTGAACTAGGTTTAGGCACATTGTTAGCAGAGTTATCAATTGATTTTGAAGCAGACGCATTACTGCTACGGGGAACTGAAGCAGCCAAAAAATTAAAAGGCATATTAAATTTAGGGTTTGGGATTAAGGTTGGATCACACCTGATTCCTTGTCCATTCACCGAGTCATCACTTTTACCTCCTACCACCTCACCAACATCAAAATTCCCATTGCTTCTGGTGACGCCAGTAGTATCCCCTATTTGAGTGTTGCCATGGGGTGAGCGCACATCCTGGGAGATCGCCATAGCAGCAACAGGTGCCACCTTGTCACTGTTTGCGGGGGTGGAGAAAATGACAGCCAGATTTTGTACTTCATCTGTGCGAGCCACCAAATTGTGAGCCACCAGATTTGCCGCTTTGGATTGCCCTGTGTCACAAATTTTGGAGCCATCCTTCATTGCCTTAATTTGATTTGGCCAATTCGCAGACTTCTCTTCTCGCATTCGCAGACCAGTTATAAAATAGTACGCAGGCAACCATAACCCATCCCCCTTAGCAGAGACAACAAATCTCGCACCACATTTGGGAGAACAGTCCCAAACCCAGATCCACACTACACTCAAAACAGGGCTGTTCAAATATAGATTTTTTTCCAAGCACCTGCACCTCTGTAGCCAAGGATCTGGAGGCTACATTTCAATATAAGATCACAGTCATAGAGGCAAAATAGCCCCTCCACCTTCAGCAGCACCATCCATTGCACAAAGTCTGTGCCCTTAACCATACCACACCAGAACTTGCAAAAGACCTGCAACCATAGCCAGCTCTGGAACACCGAACCCTGCAAGGCCCAACGATATAGCAATTGTTACATTATAAAACAATTTATAATAATTTTTTTTAGTTTTTTTTAATTGTAAAAAAATAAAATATTTATAATTATAAATATAAATAGTACTAATTTAATTATTATATAATATTATTAAAAATAATATTCTTTTAATTATTATTTTGTTTAAATCTAAATATAAAATAGTACTCCTTAAAGTCTAAACAATTAGTTACATTAGAATGACTCTTTTAAGAAGAAATTTTGATATATAGCAATAAAAAAATAAGCATTTATTTATAGAATTTCTTTATATGTGGCAATGCTACATTCTTAGACATATATTATTAGATTTGATATTTTTTCAAGAAATTTGTTAAGGATTAGGTAAAAATAATTTGATATTAAATTTATATGATAAATCTATTTTAAACATTAAATGATTGATTTTGAAGATATATTTTATATATTAATATTTTTGTTCGGCATGTTGAAAATAATTATTTCATTATATATCATATAATGTTAAATTAATTTTATTTACAATTTTAAATAATTCTTTTAAAAAAAAGAAATTTCAAATATAGAAGCCTGAATTATATTGATAATTTTAAAATAATATATATTAGTTATCAAAAACCTGACAAAACCATGATGTGCCTACATATCCAGTTTAATATAATTCAGGTCTTTGACTAATTTAAAAAGTATACTATGAGATATGCCCATTGCTAATTAAGATTGCAGCCCATCATACATGACTATTTATAAACATAAATTAATACTCATTCTTTTTGATGTTATTCTTGCACAGGAATAATTTCCACTGTATTCCTAGGTCCTCCTAGAGAAGTTAGTGTTCTTGTAGTCTTGGAGCTATAGTAAGATTAGGGTGGCAGACATGGGATAACAGGAAAGAAACAGCCTGATATGTTGGAAATCATAAATTAATTATGAGCCTACCATTGTCGGCACAGACCAAGCACTTGTTAATTTATAAAATACAACTAACACAAAAATATAAAAAATCCTTTAAACAAAAACACACAATCGTCTTTATTGAAATTGCATACCAAATTGCATTGTTGCAGCCTGAACAAAACAATAAAAAGGCTAATTATTAATAGAGTTTGCAGCCTGTGGAATAGATCGGTGCATCAAGAAAACAGACTGAAGAATAAGGCTAAACTACAACTCACATGCATTATTCAAAGCCTTGTTAAACACATGGAAAGGTATCGTAGGTACCTGAACTTCACTATGCTGATTTCAGTTAAAACTAACTGCTAAAAAACTACACTAAAAATGAGAGTTTATTCGCATGGCAAATCAAATCTGTATCTAACTAATAGTCTAACTAGAACTAAAAGTTTTTAATTCAAAGCATAGGTGTGTGAGCTGCATGATCTTCTTGACCTATAGCATCAATTGTCTGCATACTCCTCCTTGATGTTGAGATTCACAATTTAATCTCAAAGTACTCAAAATTGGATATTTGGAACTTGATGTGACCTTGCTGTTCAATGTGACAAAATCCAAACCTTTGCAATTCATAATGCAACATTACCATCACTAGTCTTATAGAATCACTTGGAAAACTTCTTGTAGAAATACACATTTACTTATCTAATTTCTTTTCTTAAAAGAAACAAGGCTTAGTCTTAGCCTCCTATCTCTAACATAGAGAAAACATCTGAAACTTCAATGTGTCAATCATAACAAGTAGTCATCAACTAAGTCACTCAAACTTCCAAACCTTATTTCACCATTGTCTCTTTTGACATGCAAACACTTAGGCTTGTACAATCTTTCCAACATCTTTGTTACCCTTTGTCAATGGGATCCATTGATTTATCCATAATCAATATGCATACAGTCTTTCATCGATTCTCCACTACATTCTCTATTCCAACATGAATTTTTACAATGATTCTTCAACCCACAAATTCTACAAGGGTGACGATCCCAATATTTCTTTGCTTTATGTCCTTCCCCGTAACAATGGTAACACTTTATAAATTGTGTCCCTTGAACTAAATTATTTGAACCTTCAACACTTGCAACTGGAGCCTCAATTCCCATGATTGGTGCTTTATCACCTTTGAGTAATTCCCTCAAAGGCTTAAAGAGATTTTGGCCAATGAAAGAAAAATTTAATGGTCTTATGCTTCTTCAATACTGGTGGAAGGTGTTTGTGTGTGTGTGGGGTGTGTGATGTTAAGACCTGTTATTCTTTTAATGATATACAAACTTGAGTTGCAAAGAATAGATATGAAGTTTACGAGAATGTATAACTCTACCGGGAAAATTCAAATTTTCAAACCTTTCAAAGGCAATGGTAACATAAAGAATAGTCATATTAAGATCGGGAATGTTTTATTTTTATTTATTATTTTACCGAGCAATAGATATCCAAGTGATATTAGTTCACTAATAATCAAATGTGGATCTTATGGGTGACGTATGCCATCGATATGAAGGGAAACAATTTGTTTAGGCATTATGGGGAGGTGGATGAGTTGTATTTTTAGGGTCTGGCCTAGCTTTCACAGAGGAGAGAATATAAATGATTTTACCACTTGTGTAAGTTATGTGGATTTGGCCTTTATTAAAAGTACTTTAGGCACAGATAATTATGATGTTAATATTACTTTCCCGTGGAGCAAATATCATTTCAAATCTCTGCAAGATAATTTTTATATTCGTCTGCACACTTGTATCATTATGAAAGGTGATGAAAGTAATTGCAATTGGTTTAAATAAAAGATCGAGTTATGCTTCTTCAAGAAGCTTCATCACTTCAATAGAACGAGACATAGAAAGGGTTTTTTTTGGTTTTATTGAGATTTGAGTTATAGTGTGCCTTTTGGAATGACAATGAAGGATACCTAGATCGGTTTCAAGGAAGTTAGAATCATGAGTGAGACTCTTAAGAAGGTGGATATGAGAGATTGTAAAGAATTATTACAGGATATGTAGGACAAGTTTAGCAGAGTTGGGCTGACCCATTACATGCAAGCTATGAAGGGGTTTAAGAGCACTCTTTCCATGAAATTTTGCAATTCATGGAATAAGGGTAATGTCGCTACTGGGAGTGTCAAATTCTATATTACGTCGGAGATAATAGCTAAAGCAATGGGTTTGTAGTGTGAAGGTGAAAAGGTTGAAACAGAGTGTGTCAGGGATTACAAATTCTATATGAATAAGTTCTTTGAGAAGGGTGAGAAGCTGGTGATTGTAGAAAATGGTAATTGTATGTGCATACTTCCCTTCCCCCTCCTTATGCTCTGCTTTATCTCTATGTCATGAAGTATTTTACTTTAGAAGGTCATTTTACTACCCATCACAGATACCATTTTCCTATTCTAAACCACATTGGGCATGGGGATAAAATAAATGTTCCTTTTTTCCTATTTTCTTCTCTGGGTAATAGTATTTCTAAAGGTGAATCCCCTCCCTTGCATCAAGAGTTAAAGTATGTGTTGTATTAGCATGTGTTTGAAAATTCTCCTCTTCTCAGTCAATGCATTACCTACCCTTAATTGGAAAGTGAACATATTGCTAAACCCCTTCATAGCACAGTTAAAATTGTTCAAGGGAAATCAAGCTATTGCTCCCATCATATCAATTGTCACAATTTGTTTTCTTTAGGCTAAGATTCAATGTTTAAAGAAGGTATTTGCAAACAAAAAAGAGAAAAAAGTGAATCGCAGCTAGAAATTGACCCTAATCTCTATGATAAAGTCAATAAGTATTTGAGAAATGTTGAAGAAAGATCATGGATTGAAGGTGATTGAAGATCACTCAGTAAAAGGAGAAATCAGTGAAAACTATATAGTATAAGATTTTTTTGGCTTGTATGCTAGCTTAGGCATATATGCCTATAGATATTAGTTGCAGGAGTTACCTTTTATTCACTTCGATGCAAAGAGTTTGGATTGAAGGTGATATGATATGCTAAATCTTTTTTTTGTCTAAGTTGAAGAAATCTATTTATATCATCCTTATGAAATATATTTTAATTATGTGAATTCATTGACAATATTTGAGTGACTATTGAAAAGAGGTAAATCTATTGCAAATAGTGAAAACTTTGAGAATTTGCAAAGAAATATTTATTTATTTTCGGAAAATGTTTGAGTGTTTTTATTAAGATGGCATAGAAAGGGCCTTGAGCCTAAATACAACAATCACATAACAACAGAAACCAAAGAGAACAACTTCAGGCCATTATAGCCAGAAGAAATCACTGCCATCACTCAACAAAATAATCAAATATAGAGCGAGTAGTACTTTTACCACAAAAAAATCTACTCATACTACTATTATCATCCCTACTATCATCATAATAAAATTTAATACTATATAACCTCAACTACATATCTGTAGAGAGGATAATGTTCTAGAAGTTATTAACCTCACAATTTAGAGCATCAACAAGGAGATAAAAATTAAACATAAAACAAAAAAATAGCATAATAGCTACAAACCCCACAAAAAGGAAACTCATTTATCTTTACCAATAGCCTCCCAATTCATGGTGAGACATTTAATTTATTTCTTCTAGATCTTAGATTCTTCCTCCTGCACCTGATCTCATCTGCGCTAACCTGTTTCCTCTTCTGAACCCTCTTCTCCAATCTAATTTTTCTAGTGACCATACCTAGCACATATTTCAACATGGGACTTTCAAGAATCCTACACAAGGAATTGCAAGTAGAATTGAAATCACTAGTAGACATAGTCTCAGGGATAACATTCTCTAGCATGGTGAATCAGTTCTACAGGGCCTAGATTTAGTTCATTACGGATTCTTCATTAAGATTATCCTTCTTCTAGGTTGTGAGCTTACTCTTCTCTTTTCTTCTTCCTCAAAAGAAGGGGAGGTATAAGAAATATTACCCATCTCATCCAAACCATAAAAATTGATAGTGACTTCTGTAGATTTTTCATCCTCAGTATTCTCTTGATCTTCGACTTCTTTATCATAGTCCTCATCGTTTGAATTTTCATTTTCCTCCATCTCTTTCCACTCATATTCTTTGTCCATTTCTGGCACCACTTCTTCATCTACGATCTTCTTCTTATTATCCTTCTTGTTTTTAAGGCTCGTAGATCTTTTCTCACTAGAGCTCAAATTGTTTATCTTTTCACTAGAGGAGTCCCATTTTTTCCCTCCTAAGAATCTTTTGTCATATCTTCCCCAGAGTCTTCCTTGTCCACATCAATGTAGGTTCTCTTCCCACCCAGTTAGTTTTATGAAACTTGGAAGCAACAGGCTTCTTAGAAGGGACTTTCCTCTTAGGAAGGGTAGTATCAAGTAAATTTTCCTCAAAGGAAACATAGGATCAGGGTTTCTCCTTAGCCGTAGATGATGGTTTTTCCCCAGCTTTTTAGTATTAGGGTTTTGTTAGGGGCTGTCAGGGAGTATCTCACTGCTAATAAATTCAATTCTCACCGATCTAGCAGGTTTTTTTTTTTCAGATTGGGGGTAAGTAAGATACCTACCCATAGTAGGAGAATTACAGAAAAAATGTTGATACAAAACATACATAAGCCCTTGATGAAGCAGAGGGGAATCACCTTTATTGATAGTATTGCTAAGGGAGGAAAGTGGAAAGAATGACACATTAGTTTTCTCTCCATTATGGATATGGTTTAAGAGGGGAAATTAGTAACCATGAAAGGTAGAAAATATACCCACTAAAGTAAAGTACTACATAATATATAAATAAACCAAAGAGAAAGGGGTAGGAAGAGAAGACCTATCATACCCATTACCAGAAGGAACAACAATAGTCCTCTCACCCTTACTGAAGAACTTCTTCCAGAATTTATTATAGCCTCCTCTGCTCTTTCATTCAAATTTTTCATCATTGCAATCTAGACCTGTAGCCTCAGCTATAAGCTCTGGCCTAATAAAAAACTTAACACTCCCAATCATCACACAAACCTACTGCCAGGAGTTGATGAAATTCATCAGGAGCTCATTATTAAACCCATTCATGAAAATTTATCAGGCCTGCCTCACTGAATTTATATCACAACTCCCCATTTTGACTTATCTCTCTACAGTAACGAGGTTCCACCTTCTTCAACAGGCCCCCCATCACTTTCACTTTCTAAAAACTACATTGGGTATCATCTTTCTTTGTACCAGTAGGCTCTCTCTCCATTAAAATAGAAAGCATATCAGAAAGGGAGAAATTCATCTTTTACAAGAACCCAAAATTTTCTTGAAGGTGGAACTAAAATTTTATCCAAAAGGACTAATTTTATCAATGCCATAATTAATGGTATTAACATCTAGACACTTGAAAAAAAATATCCTTGCAAGATATGAAAATATAAATTCCTTGATTCAAAGGTTGTGACTTCATATTATAATTTATGCCCCATGTCATAATACAAATGGTGTCATCATTAATTTGATAAAAGTTATCATGGATAAGTAAATCATTATTCCTTCCCATCTCTAGAGAAAGATACTTTATGAAAGCATTAAATATAATAATTGTCTTTTCCATCTCAACATCTCTATCCCACTTAGTATCCTTTTTGCCATAATTAGTGGTATTTTGATTAGTAGTAGTCACCATGAAGCAACTCGAGCCAAATTCACTCGGCCCAACATTCCTTCCCTTCAAATGGGATTTGAAATTTTGAGCGTTAAACAGTCCCCCATTAGAAATTAGAATAATTTGGGGAGTACAAAAAAATATTTCCCCTCTTAAACTAATACTTCTCCTACAGACATAACTAAGAACAATGCTCTACCATAGAATAAAGCTCATAATACTCCTATAATACACCTAGTCATGGGAAATGAGTCTAAAATTTACTTATATCATTAGCCAAGGTGTCCTTTAACCCTTGTGGGCTCCTTTCAAAAGTCAAGTGCCTCCATTCTTTCTTTCCCAATCCCTAGCTAGCCATGAAGTCCGTAGCACAATTCCCTTCACGCAAAATGTGACTAATTTTGACATTAGAGAAGGGGAGAAACATTCTCTTATAGTCTCCCATCAGCTTGGAAATTCCTCACAGGCAGGCAACTCTGTTATTGAGGGGATCAATAATCATTTTAGAGTCACCTTCTATGATGACCTTCTCAGCCATAAAATTTTTTAGGCAATTAATACATACCATACCACATCTCCACAACTTCAGCATGGTTATTAGTTTTTCTCCCTAGTTAAAGGGAAAAACTATAGTATGCGTCATACCTGAGATATTTTAAGGGGTCCATTAACCTGGCTATACACAACACCCTAGAATTTTTGGTTTAACATATTGATGAACCATGTATCCAAAAAATATTCTAACTAAAAAGTATAGTAGCTAGGTTCCCATGTATCTTGATAGATGGATTTCTTTTTATATGGACTCAATAATTAAATTTGATGCAAGTAAAAAAGTAGAAAATATCAAAGTGATGATAGTTTCTCTATCACGATGATTTCTAAAAATCTAATTATATGTGTGCGCTAGGTTTTTGGTAATCTAGAACCACTTGTGGAGAGGTATTGGGGCATACAAAAACACTTTGTGTGTGTATTTTGTGGTTAGCCAAAACCACTTGAGTAAACTGTCTATGGAGATCTTTAAACTACTTGTGTGTGAGGTTTGTGGTTAGTCAAAACAACTTGAGTGCAAATTTTGTGATGATCTTGAGTCCAGTTCAAAATTGTACTGGTTAGGGGTAAGCCATAAAAACCCAAAGTGATTATGGTGAGGGGAAGAAATATGTCAAATAGAATCTGATAAGTGATTGTAAATGGGTACCAAACAAGGCTTTAGGTATGGACCCATCTTTTCTAGATTATGGTGAGAAATCTAAAATTAATTAGATAATTAATTTATGGGAGGATGTTGTAAGCGACAAATTAATTATGCACCCACCATTATCTGCACAAACCAGCCAACCAATAACTTTGAAAAGCATGTTCTTCCCATGCTATCTCACCTACCTAGCATTAATGTTGCACATAACTATGTGCTATAATAAATCTGGCATTTAATGTGTGTTTCCCTATAAATTTAATACATCAAGTTTATATCCAACATAGCTCATTTTGATGGGTTTCTCCTCTATCCATGATTTATTTCAATATACTTATTTATTAATTGTCACCATGAATTCCCAAATCTCTTTTTCATTGTGTTTAAGGGCTCTATTTAAAATGTGGTCATTGTGCATTTCAAGGGCCTATTTTATTTTATCATAGATTGAAATGAAATAAATCTTCTGCTTGAGATAATTTGTTAGAATAGACATCCTATTTAACCATTCCATTTGAATAGATCGAAATTTTGAACTACTTTCTCTACAACCTCATCTTCTAGATACTCTTCCTTGACAAATTTTATTGCTAAATATGCTAAGCACTAAATAAAATCTAGACAAATTGAGATAAATATGGATAATTCCTGTGATGGGTATATGATCCTTGGTTCTTGTGAAATACACTTTGAAATAATTTTTTTGCATTTGGACATGATTGAAGCTATGTAAATTTGGTTATTTCCAATTACAAAGTGGGATGGATTCTCTATAATTTTGTGGGCGATAACCAAATTATCTCTCTACACATCCTCGATGACCACAAGCCATTGCTAACTTGAAAAAAAGAGGACCTCAAACTTGATGCAAAATATGTTATCGAAGGAGCCAATTTAATTCATGTTGTCACATATGAAATTTACTCGGTAATCATTGGTTTGATACCACTTTAATGTACTCATACTGTGGCATTTCGTAACAATAATAGAAGAGTATTATAAATATTTATATTTTAAAAATAAAGAGATATATTGGTTTGTATAGTCATTATTTTATCATACAAAACTAACTCATGGAATGAACTTTCCAACTAACCTATCTACAAAATAAATAAATTGTTGAGTGCAAACCATATTTCCTAGCAACCCATCTCTTAAGGTTTGTATTATGAAGAAAACAAGAGAAAAACTATATCACCATTAGCCAAAACTTCTTGGTCTAGGAGAATGTGTTGAATATCCAACTCTTCTTCATCAAAATCAACCTAAACTTACTCGTCTAGGAAAATGTTTTGAATCTCTAACTCTTCCTCAAAATCAACCTAAAATTCCTAGTGTAGATAAATACTTTGAATATCCAATAATACTTAAGAATTGAGACATGCTCCATTATCCACAAGCATACCACTCCTTCTCGGAATTGACATAAACTCTATCATTCATAGTAACGCATCTCTAATACTATGAACAGAGAAAAATAAATGATCCATAGATACCACTCACATGTCTGCAGGTCAAGATAAACTCAATTATGTGCAAACTAAAATAAATTCTATGTAAATTGAGACAAACTCCATTATCTACAAATGAAAACAATTTCTTTGTAAATTGATACAATTTAATATATCTACATGAAATTACTCATTTTATCCATGAAGAGGTATTCAAAAAATAAAACTACTTTTCTTCTCATGCAATGAATCATCCTTGAGCGAGAAGCTTTCTCAAGATGACATATATCATTATGCCTCCATTTCTTTCAATAGCATATAAAATGTTACTCTTTAACTAGTAGATATGACATTAAATTTTTTGAAGGTGCACTAGTCTAACATAGATAGAAATAATACAAGTACTATATATATCGATGAATAAATGTAAATAATAGGTGTCCGCCTCAACCAAAAATACATCTTTTACAATAGTACTACATTTCCTTATATAACACATTTTTCCAAAAATGAGACCAATATCCTTATCATTTCATTGATAAAATCTCAAAAATTACAAATAATAAACCCACAATATCTATGTCCAAAACAATTGAAAATAAAAATAAAAATTATATCTTCTGAATATTCTTCTTACAATCCATAGCCACTTTCTTTGTTGCATTCAACACCAAATGAGTGTTATACCACACTAAACAAACACAAATATGCAATGTCAAAATCTACATTTATTTTGGTCTTACAACAAAAAACTATCAATTATGATATCTAACATTTAGAAAAAGGAGCCATCTGGTCGTTGGGTAATGGACAAGATATCATATTTTGGGATGACCCCTGGCTACCTAATTCCATCCTTGAAAACTCCCATTTATCTCAGTTAAAGAATGTCCTGTCCCTTGTTGTTGGTTCCTAGGTTTCCAACTTCATCTCCAATGGCAAGTAGATTGACCTCCTCCTGCACCTCAAGTTTAGACCTGAGCTGACCATCCTTGCTACTAAACTCAGGGAACTGCTACTTTTGATCCGCATCCCTTTGATTGATAGACCTAATAGATTGCTTTGGAGACACACTCAACATGGTGGATTCTTTGTAAAATTGGCTTATGGTCTGCTTATCAATGACTGTGCTGATGTTTCATTTTGGAAGAAGGTTTGGCAGCCTCAATTAATCACCAAAGTTAACTTTTTCTGGTGGACTACCCTCCATGGGAAAATCCTCACGTTGGAAAACCTTGCTAAACATGGGTTTAGCCTTGCCAACCGTTGCTGCCTATGCAAGAAAGATGTGGAAAGCTCCAATCATATCATGGTCCACTGCGAATTTGCTGATGGGGTTTGGCAGGAGATTCTCTCAAGACTCAACCTCCCATGGGTGTCTAACTGCAACATCCATGACACTCTCCTTGAATGGTAATCGCCATCTCAGCACCTGCTGATCAAACTCCTCTGGAACAAAATCCCCCAAATTTTTTGCTGGGTCATCTGGAAGGAACACAACAACAGGATCTTCAGAGAGACTGAAATCAATCCTAAGGAGGTCTTCTATGATAGGTTTAAACTGATACATGATAACCTACTGGTGGGGAGCTAGAAAATCCCTTCTTCCAAGGTCATTATTGAGGTTGCTGGTGGTTACTCCTTGGCTGGATGATGGGTTGACCCTATTTTTCCAGATAGCCGGGGGCTAATGCTTCGCTTTGTTCAGTCCACCATAAAGCACATTTACAGGGAAGGGAATTCTGTCGCCGATTCCATGGCGGCCATGGGATTGCACACAAATGGCTTACGATGCTGGCACACTACTAATCAACTACCAAAAATCACTCAGGACCTGCTTGGGGGGGAAATGAGCAAAAGTAACAACAACAATGGTGATGTTTGAAAATCAAAATCAGAATCGAGCGCTAAAAGGTGGACCCCAGAGCAATCTCCATTTACACTTTGCTTGGTTTTTGCATTTGGAAGGGCCACGTGGCCACAAATGGTTGGATCTATTTTTGGTAGAGGAGGTGGATTGCTTGTTTCACCCCCTTCATAAAGTGTCATAATGTCTTTCTATGCCATCAGAGATTTAGGGTGATTCTTAAAGGATATGGTGAAGATTGTTTTGATTGTAATTATGGATTACAATGCCGCTCACACGTGCTAAACTCGGTGGCGGCCTTAGCAGAGATTTTTGTGCCTAAAGACAATTATTTTAGCAGGTTTCATATGCAAAAATATAGATGCTTAAAGGTCATTTATTACCCCATTTTTTCCACTTCACGCAATGGCTTAGCTTTTTCTTCTTGCTCTAGTTTTTTATGGTTTTCTACTGAGAAGGGTTTCGATTCTCTCTGGGTATGGAAGTCTTGGGTTAAGGTCACTCAGAACTACTTTGCAAATATGGGAGGGGACCACCATAGGATTGAACCTAACATAATTGAGGAAGAATTCACCTCTGACCCAATGGTAATGTATTTCTGCAAAGAAGGTGGGATTCTTCCCTTCATGAAACGTCTGGCCAGGCATGATGAGATGATTTCTTGCTAGTTTGTCAAAAGCTGGAGTGAGAGAAGAGTTACTATTAATGGTATCACCTTTGATATCAATGAGGAGGTGATTGGTAAAGCCACAGGCATGGAAACCACGGGCAGAAAGTGGAAGAAAACCACCAAAACCCAGGTCAAAACAAAGTTCGACCAGTTCTTTGCAAATGACTATAAACCTGTGTCTAAGAATGGGGGTTATAGCACGACAGATCTTCCATAATTTTGGCCAAAAATGTGCAAGCTCATGATGAAATATTTTACCTTGGAGGGCATGTTTGGTACATTCTACAACTATCACCTTCCCTTTCTTAATCATCTTAGGCATAAATTGTTCATTTCCATGCCTTTTTACCTTCTACATTCTTTAGAGAATACGGTGGCGGCCCTAAATGAGGCCATCTCCCTAGGCAAAAAACCCATTTTCCTATATCAGGGGCTTATCTTTAGGATCTACCACTTCCACTGGGCTCTCTTCCCTCTGCCAATTGTGGAAATTACCCAAATTTCTCAATAGAATTTGTCCCCGTTAGTCTCCCTAAATAAAGGCATTCCCTCGCCTTGAGACTCCATTGGTGGTTCTACCCCTACAGTTAGCCCTAATTCCTCTAGTATTTTCCCAACCTCTACTCCCCGTATGGGAAGCAAGCATGATCTAACCGTTGAGGATTCTCCCCAGCCTACTAAAAAGGGCAAAAAGATCTATATTAACCTAGACTTCCCCCTAAATGTTGAACCTCAACCCACCAATACCCGTCGGTCTTCTTGGCTTGCCAAAGAAAAAGGGAAATGAGCTATGAAGGAGCTCTTTGATAAAGAGGATGTTTCGGTTGAGTTCCCTAGTAGGGAGGACAATCAGGCTAATAAAGACTAGGAAGAGGGTAAAATTGATAAACAGGACAATGTGGCCGATGTGGGTAAGGACATTTCTAGCCTGGATAAAAGGACCGAGGACCCTAAGTCTACTGTGGGCTCTAGCCTGGTGGGAAAAATTAAATTCAAGATGGTTAATCTGGAGAACTCGATGGCCAAACTGAATGGGTACTTGGCTAACACCAACAGGAGGCTAGCGGATGTTAGTAATTTCTCTCTTAAAGTCATGCATGCCTCCTCCACAACCCTCTACCTACTGAATGAACAAGCCTCAGCTAGGAAGGAGTCAGTGGATGGAAACAAAGAACTCTTCAAGTTCCTTAATGAAGAGTGGGCAGACCTGCTACTGTCGAAGTTCTTATGGGATGAGAAGGGATCCAGTTGAAGATGAAGTGTGGGTTGGGTTACTGTCACACTGTGGACCCCAAGCCCTATATTTTGGCTAGTTGTTTATGTTTTACGATTAAGACTTTACTTATGTTAAATAGCCATGTGTGGCTTCATATTTCTTTTTGGCTGTCTAACTTTGATACTATTAATTTTTGGGACACTTACCTCTGCTGGTTTAGCTTTTTTGTTGTGGTTTTTGATAGAGCTAAATAGTATACTTGTTTATCTACTGTTGACGGTGCTGATTTAATATGTTGTTAAGTCTATCCTGTTAGAGCTGTTATGTACCTCCGGTCAGCACCATCTTGCTGCTACTAATATAAAAAACATTTAATTTTTTTGAATTTTAATATAATTTTTCTTTCCTTTATTTTTGAACAACAAACCCTCTATTCCTCCTTACACAGTGTTTGGAGCAATCTCATTTTCTCTACATGTTAAATTTGCACAACATCCTACACTTCTACAATTACTTCTAGCAATAAAGAAATTCGTCTAAAATATAATCTTAAAATTAAGAGGTATAATGAGAAAATTTCAAAAAGTAACTCTACTCTCATATTTGTTGCCAATCCCCCTTCATTCATTGTTGCAAATTCCTATGAAATTATCTGTAACTTCATGTTAAACATAATCCAAAATGGGCTCCTAACTTTGAGCTGAATGACTCCTTTTTCACCTTTGTTCCTGTCTTGGTCCGCCTTCCTAGTACCTCCTTGGAATATTAGAATGAAAGTGTTTTCAAGGGTGTGGAAGATTCTTTTGGTGATCTACTTTCAATTGATCCAATGATGACATCTACAACTAGAATGGTGTATGCTCAAATTTGTGTCAACATCCACCAGTCTATGGACTTGCCTCTCTCCATTGAGTTTGCTTCCAAACTTGGTAAATGGGTTTAGGCTATTTAATATGAATAATTTCCCATTTCCTTCTTCTCTTGCAAAAATTCAGGCCATTGGGCTAAGGACTACCTGAATAAGAAATCTAGGGACCTCAAGAAGTCAGACAAAAATAAAAATAATAACCAGAATGAGGCTCGTAGAAATAATAACACACAGAATGTGGAATGGAGAGTTAAGGAACCTAATGGAGAGTCAAGATTTGGAGAAGGACTAAGGTTCTCTGGGGAGGAACCTCAAAATCCAAAAGACATAAGTACTCCTAGGCCTGTAGGTGATAATGTTGATTCAAAAGCTCTAGTTATTTACCAGCAAAATCCTAGCATCCCTAACGCGACTGATAATGGAATAAGTCCAAGACAAGTGGTGATGTTAGAAGGTGATGGGTCAATAGTGGAAGATTCCCTAGAGCCTATTGGAAGACTTCATTTGAACTTGTTTGAAGATTCTTAGGTTCACAATTTTTTAAATGGTGAAAATGTACTCTTATAGTCATCTGATGTCCCTACCGAAGAGGGATCCATTGTTTTGGAAATGCTCATGACTCCCAAGTGGAGTGAATTTTCAGTAAATCTTGAGGTGAGGAGGGAGGAAATATCATGGACCTCGGTTCATAAGAGGAATAAAAAAGGTAGTGATGTTACCCAAACATGGGTTTTAACCAAAATAATTTCTGGGAAGGCAGACGTGGGAAATAAAAACAAAAAACTTGGTAGACCCTCTATTAAGGCTACTAGAGAGAATGAAAGCAAGAAGCATATTGCATATGGAAAATAGCATTCCATTCTGGAGGCGTTTACCCCTGGTAAAACATGAAGATTGTATATTGGAATATAAGAGGCCTCAATGCGCCTATCAAACAAGACACACTTCATAATCTAGTTAGAGATCATAGAACGAACATTGTGCTCATTCAGGTTGCTAAAATGTCTTTGAAGAAATTAACCAATATTAGAATTTTTAAAAAGGGTGGAGTTGTTGGTACTAGCTTGGTTGGTGCTTCTGGTGGTATGACCATCTTTTGGAACAAGAATACTTTGTCTAGGGTTGTTGTGGATGGTTCATAAAATATGCTCTCCATGCATTTCAATAACTTAAGGGATGATTTCTCCTCAATACTACATTTGGGGCCAAATTTTGATGACAACTTCCAAAGGATGATTTTTTAAAAAATTTGGGTTTTTTTTTGTAATAGTCCCCGATGGTGTCGAAATTTTGATGGGCTTTAAATAGACCATCAAAATTCCAAAAGTTGTGCACTATACATGAAAAAAAAAGTGAAACCTAATCATTTTGTAGAATATTGAAGATGGTACCATCGCACGGGAGAGAAGGAGGTTGAGAGACATTGTCTGTTGCTGCTAGTCCATATCACTATAAAGAGTAATGGAAGAGGATCATTAGCTTAGGTCAGACTAAGAAGCTCAACCAACCAGCATTTGGTTATGCAATCAATAGGAATTTGGTTTATGAGGATTTGGTTTCACAGATATTTGGCAAGGGTTAAAAGAAGAAGTATTTGGTTATGCAATCAATCAACTTTGACAAGAGGTCACCATCTGGGGAAAAACTAGGTATGACTACTTGTGCTTGGATATGACAAGATCAATTTTTTTTTTCATTGATCTACTCAACAAATGAATATGGAGACAATAGATTGCTTTTAAGTTTTTCCTTTTCTATGATTTGGCTATATTCGTGGCCATTGTAAGTTGCATTTTAAGAGAGTTTTTTGTCCCACCATTATCAAATTAGGGAACTTTTCCTAGTTATGTGTTAAGAATTTGTATATTAATAACATAGGTTGTTTACGAAATTATTGGCTTTGCACTATTTTCCCACCTCATTTCAATGGCTGCACTATATTATCATTCTCACTCGCAATGGAAGCCCTCTTATACCCACCTCCATTTTATTCCACTATTTCCGAAAGAACGGATTCAGGTATGATTTTATTTCATCTCAAAGTTGAAATTGTTTTATTTGGTGGGTTTCATTTTAAAAGAATTGAATTTGAATCGATGTGTAGGGAAAACATTCATTAACAAACCAACTGTAGGTAGACAAGCTTTCTCTTATGAGCTCGTTCCAAAGAATGACCATAAATCATCTTATCTATGACCATTTCTCTAAATGTTGTTCAAAGATCTCTACACTAATGCCAAAATGTGACAAATAGTGATATGATGAATCATGTACCATAGAATATATACGTTCAATAACCATGAATATATAGTGCTTTCCATCAAAGATACAATTGGACCAATAAAAATATTGTACTACCATGGTAGAAGAAAATATAGGTAAAGAAAGAATACTAAGGTTTGAATGCACCCATGAATTCTTTGAAGAATAAGTATCAACTCCATAGAAGCTATCATGAAAGAGGAGATAAATGTTCTCAATGGTGTCTTCCAAATCTACAATGTGGGACTCTACAAAAAAAGGTGTAATGTTTGGTAGAAATGTGTCCTTATTAACTATCTTTGGAAGACTAATATGAATAGCTTGCTGCATCAAACCATAAAATTGTCTAGTAGAAGCATCTCTAAACTTGGAAGAAGAAACAATGGATGTGGAAGTGTCCTCAATTGCAGATGAAACAATATGTGGAGATGAAATGTCCTCAATTGTAGATGTGACTATATGTGGAGGATCAATGTATGTCAACTAATCATTCCTTAAAGTTTTATTCACACAAGATGGGGTAGTAGGTTTCTTAATAGTAGCCAAAGGAACATCACAATTTGATGAAAAGTCAAAGTATTCATGCAATTGTTTGACAATGGTCCAAAGAGTAAACGGGCACTCTATGTGCTTTATGTGATGAACATATCTATAATAAATGATGCAGGAGCATCCTGGGTGTAAGGGCAATCTTGCATCACCCAAAAATATTTATGTTTTCTTTTTAATAAGGGCTACCTTGTGCAGAGCTGCTATTTATGGAAACTTTCTATTTTTAGTAAGTTG
>MU226116.1:1184287-1202253 GCA_018584345.1 Thuja plicata
TTTCATGGCTAGATCAGGTCTAGTTTTGAAGATATTGAAAATTTTTGGTATTGAAAATAGGGTACAGAAACTTTGAGCTCAGTTTTGAAGGCTTTAGAGGCCCCAGATGAGGTCGAAACTTGGGCTCGATGATGCTTGCATAATTGGATCATTGTAGAGCGCTTCGTGGCATTTCCGAAATGGGGTTATAATAGTCAATCGAGTCAACTGGTGATGACTTATGGTCTCCAGAAGTTGGGCCTCCTGAAATAGTGGAAAATAATTTTCCTTCAAAATTTTTGGGTTTCAAAAGTTATTTTGAGCCGACTTTGATGTACTAAGTTGAAAAAAATAAAATAATTCTAAGTTTGGTCGGCCCTAATGGCTAAATTTCTGGAACCTTCTCGGGCGGTGGAAATTGCCTATATAAAGAAGGCCCGTAGTGTTGTCTTGGGGGAGTTTGGGACAGTTCTGGGTGGATCTGAGTAATAATTCGAGGCTTTGTCCTACCGAATATTGTAAGGGGAATGCCCATGTGGCTTTGCATATTGTAATTCTGAAAGTTGTAATTCCACATTTGTGGAGATAATAAGAAGCCCATTTTCTATTCTTGCAAATTGTTGTTGTTTCTCTGTTTCTGTTATGAGTTTGTGGCATTAAGGGGAGCACCCTTCATCAATAAATTACAATGCCTATTAGTCCATACACTTTGTCATTCTTGTTAAACCATTTATTCTTTATCCCTTATTTTCAAGACATAGTTTTTTGAAGTAAGCTTAACAACATAAGGATGAAACTATGAATTTGACAAGATGGACCCCCCCAAAAGTGAAACTCTATCTCAATTCATGATTGCATGTATAATTTTAATATTGTATCATTTAGTCTCAACGTGAAAAAATGTAGTAGTTTAGAATCAAACAAGATACAACTTAGATTACACTCCCCTTCATTCAATATTAGAGACACCCTTACAATAAATTATAAGTGCAGTGCATAGGCAAGATCATTTCGAGTGAAAGATGAAAATTTATAAAGTTAGTGTGAAATCTTCTGTAATGGAAGAAACATGAAAAAATTGACCACTTTAAAAAAAAAATATACTCAATTTCGAGCCACCAGTTGAAATTTATGCCAGCTTTGATTTTTGCCTTTGCCTAAATTGCATTATATAAAAAAATGTTTTTTACAAATTTTACAAATATTTGTGAATTTTGAGAAGGTAAAATACAAGAGAACGTGAAATAGTGCCGGTGTAATTAAAATTGATGGAAAATACATCATAAAACAATACTAAGAAAATTTCATGGCAAAATTTCTATACAATTCAAGGTAGATTTCAAACAACTCTTGCTTAAATAGATTGGTATGCTTACATGCCATTTTGAAACAATTTGAATCTCCCACCCAAATTGAGGTAGGAAATCAATACTATTTACCCACACTCATAGAAATCTACCAAATCGCCATGCCAAATCAACATGCCAAGTTGACACACAAAGTGTATGCAAAAAGTAAACCAATATAACAGAAATGTGTTCACACATTGAATCACATATAGTTTTAGCTATATAAAAGATAGTATGATCCTTTCATACATTCTAAGGTACACCATAAGCCAATAAAGTATGCTTCATACATACATAACAAAGTATACTGGAAAATTCATAACCAAATGCAGTAACTAGACACGCATAAGATATGTCAGCACAACATATGACATATGTTGTAAGGGGCACAATTTTTTTAATGGTTTTAGTGTTTGTGGCTTTAGTAATGCATGCAACTATGACATATGCAAAGAATGGTTTATATTACTATATTTTCATTGGTTTATGATTTTCTTAATTTTACATGCACAAATGAGCATTCCCAATTATTCTTTAATTCATCCAAAGATGTTGCATGGGTTTAGGTTCTGTTGGCATGCTTTTAGCACCCCTATTTGAAAATTTCAAAATTAGGCCCCATAGGGAGATTTCCTAAATTGTCCCCATATGTTGTATTAGTTCTTGCTAACCATGTTTTATGAGGTTCATGTTTCATGAAGAAGAAGCATCAAAAGCGAGTGAGATATTGAACTTGAACCTCGAACTCTAGTTCAAAGTTCAATTTTCCATCTCCCATTGTTTGAAAAGGTACAAATTTCAAGATTCAAGTGTAGCTGGTTCAAAGTTCACAAGTACATGTGAAGAGAGGACATATTCAAAAGGGTCCCTCAAAGCTCAAGGTTCAGAATTCAAAATGCAAACTTGTCAGTTCAGGAGTGCAGGTTCAAAGACCACCATTTAGTTCAAATCTACTAGTTCAAAAATGCTAATTCAAGGTTTAGTTTAAATTTCTGAAACCATGTTTAAAAAATTACAAGTTTTAATGAGGAGACTTCAATGCTAGTTCAGTAGATGTGCAGGAATCGAACCTATGATTCCCCAAAAATGAATACAAAATATCACTTATTTCTAATATGGTTCTATCAAAACAACATGTTTCAAAAGACCCAAACCTTAAGTGCAATAAATAGATGATGCAGCTGAATTTAAGATTTCCACAGTTCAAAGATGGTCTACAAATCATGGTGACATGGGTGTCAACATTACACAATTGATCTACAATTATGAGCAATGCACAGTCCAAATTGTGATTTTTGTTATCAAACCAGCACAAATAATTACATATACATGGGATATAATCATGCAATTAATTATTGAAAAGCTTCCAGGTTAAAATGAAAAGCATGGAAACTTTGAATATATGCCACCTACCTTACATAATGCTAACCCGATGCACATCATAGGTATATGCATAGTGCAATGTCAATGCCAACATGAAGGTAGCAAGATCGACAACAAAGGTTGATGCAATCATGTATGCAATGACAGACTATCACTAAAATTCATATGCATATAGGATCAAGAATTTAAAATAGCTTGTCCACATACCCAATAAATATTTAGAAGGCACTCAATAGAGTTTAAAGGCCCATAAATCAGGATACTACAAATGTCCTGTGAAGCATGAACATGGGATGTGCAAGCTGAGTCTCGATGCGTGGGGCATAAATTTAAAATTAACCATTGGATCTCTCTCAAATTTAGATATGTTATTAAAATGCAAGTTTCGCAGGCTTCCAGTGGAGCAATCTGAAAAATATGGTCAGGCTGAAAAGTTATGATAGACTATGTGAAGGTCTATCAAAAGGAACCAACAACCACCGTAGATTGACGCTTGTCAATTAATTTCACATCCTAGATGTTCAATATTTCAACTTAACACCACACCTCCGGAAATATATGCAGAATGATGAAATCATTTAAAAAAAAGGGGGAAGTCATACCATGGTTAGAATATTATAATACTTTTTTTGAAAGGAGTAATGGAAAATAGAAAAATAAACCTAAGAAGAGAAAGAGAATGATTTTAAGGAATTAGTTATACAAACTGAAAAAGATTATTGGGAGGCAAAGAATAAATATGCAACAAGAAACTAAGTGGAGGGTTATTCTTCTTTTTCTGCAAGTGTATGGGCTACAGGGAGGAGAATAAAATTTTAGAGTGTTTATTGCAACCAGGAAGTGGAGCAGAGAAGTGATATTTTATTTTTTTGCAGGGATGGAGAGGATATGTTGGTTATCTTTATCCTATATTTGAAATAAAAGGAAATAGACTTTTAGATCTGTTGGAGTGATTATGCATTTATTTGATTGGGATTGATCTGTTGGTTATCTCAGTTATATTTTAGATATTGTCCTGTTCCATCTTGCCAAGGATTTGTGTGTTATAAAATCAGTCAGTTTTGTGCATTCAAATATGCAAAGATGAATATTAATTCTCTGATTATTTTTCTAAAATTTGAAGATTTATTGCATGGCCTGTGTTCCATACATTTGATTTTCTTTCAAGTTTTCAAATTATTAATCACATTTGTCCCATGTTGATGGGTAAATGGTAGTGTGCCTTTGTGTCTTTTGGTCAAAGACATGATCAATGTTTCATTTATTGCACATCTTTTAAAGAGGGAGATGTACCTCTAAATTCAGAGGAAGATTATCAACTCAATGATAATCTATCCAGTTGTTAGTGCTTTTTGTCCTCTTTGCCGGGCATTTGGAGTTAACTTGTGCATTCATTTTTGAAGGAAAAATCTGTTTACTAATAGATTTTTTGCGACTCTGCTGGGGGTCTTGCAAACAAGTATCAGTGTTTTAGTTATTTTCTCCAGCTTTTATATTATCTCTATGTATAAAAGAGATTGGCGACTCTGTCTTTTAATTTGCAAAATCTTTTAGTGAGATAGTTCCAGTGTGTTATGGATTTGGTTGTAGCTCAGCCATGGAGGGCTCAGATCAGACCCTTTCCTTTGCCCCATTATTCATCTTTGTGTGAAAGGTCAGCATAATTCCTTCCTAAGTTTTAAGGAGAGAAAAACCAAGATCGAAATGACCACAAAGAAGTCATTCTTTCCCACAGAATTTTTGGAGTGCAAGAAGAAAATGTATTTATAAGATTTTTTGTTGAGAGTCATGTTGAAGATGTGCTAGAATGGTTCCATAATTTGCAAGATGGATGCATCACTAGATAGGACAATCTCAAGGTAAAATTTCTTGAAATATTTCAGCCTGTCATTGACACTTATAAGTTCTTGCTTAAATTATTTCAAATTAAGATGAAAATAGAGGAATCCATCAGGGATTTTGTTGATAGATTCAATAGATGTGTTGGTAAAATCCCTTCAGCTTGTCAACCAAATGAAAATAATCAGTTATGTGTCTTTATTGCTGCTTTGCAAACTGAAGTTAAATTCCTGTTAAAGCACTAGAAAGTGCAAAGATTAGAAGATGCTCAAAGAGTCCCAAAGGATAACTAAGAGGGGGGGGTTTGAATCAGTTATCAGCTAATTTGAATTCTTTTCTTTTATTAACTTTAGAATACAATAAAGTAAATTCACATTCAGATAACACAATTCAGAGAAACCAAATGAGGTTATGGGGAAACCGAATGGTAAAAACCCCGGTGGGAATTAGCACCCACAATGAACTATACTTGTTTATAATAATCCCTATTAGAAGATCTTGCAACCCTATTAGGAGTTTTTTTTTACAATGCATTAAGTATAGTGACCTGGTTAAGGGTCTAACCCTATTAGGAGTCTTTTACAAATAACCCTATTAAGGGTGAGGACTCACTGTCCAAAAGATCACTGCTTCAATGGCGAAGGCTACAACCTTTTGTAGAATATATATGCACTATATCTGATGATGAACTATAGAGTAGACCTGTTGTCTTGATCAGTTCCAATGTATTGTAATCGTCCATTGCTTCTTCACATAGATCCTTGATCAACGAAACACAACTCATATTCTTCTCTGTACTTTTTCTATCTCTTATCTTCTCATTCACACTTAGTGTTCATACTATAAGTATCTTCCTCAAAGTATGAGATCATGGGACCTATTAGACAAATCTTCATAACATCCTTGTCGGCTAAACTAATCATGCAAGCATATTACAACCGCACAATATAAACTGAATAGACACGACGCTTGACAAAGTCAGCTTCACCAAATTAACTCTAACATTGCAATATTGTTGAAACACATTTGACGCCTTTAGATAACTATCTTCAACTCATAACTAATCTTGAATACAAACACACATATCTTGAAGATAAGCATAACTCAAGAACCAATGCAAATACATCGGCTCTATATAGATAAACTCCATAAACTGTAACTGTCACTAACAAAATTATACAACACAACTGAAACATCAAATCTGATTCTGAGTGTATGAACAGACCATCAACAACATGTTTAGAACATGAATATAACTACGCAAGGGTTAATATCATCATTCTAATAAGTACTACAGAACACTGCTATATATTATATTTTTTCATCAATGATAAACATACAATCAACTCACTCCTAGAAGTAAATCTCCAACAATCTCCCCCTTTTACATTGATGGCAACATATGATATTAAAAAAATCTTTAGTACATGGTGTTCCTCTTTCTTTTTACAATCTTCTCAATATCCTCATCAAAGATTCCTCTGCACTGCTACAGTTCTTCTATCTGTGTTTTTAAGTTAGATGATTATATACTCCCCCAGAGTGTATGCACCCCTTACTACATACTCCCCCTTTGAAATCAATGGCAAAGGGAACCATAAACAATTGGGCATAGGTACTACTCCATAAATAGAGTAGTCAACCATTCATCAATCACCATGGATTGATGTACTTGCTACTTTATCTAATCAGACTCAAGAAAGGGAATTACTCCCAACTTCTCCCCGAGATACTCAAAAGTATCTTTTGATAAGGGTTTTTTGAAAATATCTACCAACTATTCTTTGGTGCTTACATAGTCCAATTTTACTTTAATATTTGCAACTTTTTCTCTAAGAAAATTGTATTTGATCTCAATCTATTTTTTCTTTGCATGCATCACAGGGTTCTTGGACATGTTGATAGTACTAGTGTTATCACAATGAATAACAATAGGATAATCAACTTGAATACCAAAATCTTTAACCATCTGCTTGATCCAAACCATTGTTGAACAATTCAATGCTGCTACAGCATATTCAGCTTCTGCTATCAATTGAGAGATACAATTCTCCTTCTTTCTTACCCAAGAAACCAACCTATCTCCAAGAAATATTGCTCCTCTAGAAGTACTCTTCCTATCATCAATACAACCTGTCCAATATGCATCTGTATACACACGAAGTTGTACATTCTCTGATTTAGGATACCATAAACCATAGTCTATAGTTCCCTTTAGATATCTGAATATTCTCTTTATTGTCATTAGGTGATTCTGTTTTGGTTCAGCTGCAAATCTACCAATAATGCCAACTGCATTAGATATGTCTAGTCTAGATTGAGTAAGATATATAAGTTTTCCAATCATAGACTTGTACAATGTCTTTTCAATTGCTATGGAATCATCTTCTTTAGAAAGCTTGCTTCAAGTTATCATAGGAGTGCATATTGGCTTACATTCTTCCATCTTGAAAGTTTTCAATATTTCCTTCACATATTTGGACTGGTTTATGAATATTCCTTTATCTTTCTGCTTTACATTCAATCCTAAAAAATATTTTATAAGACCAATCATGCTCATTTCAAATTCATTCTACATTTCTTTTGCAAATTCTGCACTAAGCTTGTCATTACCTCCAAAGATAATGTCATAAAAAAATATGGCAACAAGTAATAATCAATCAGGTGTCTCTCTTATGAATAAGTTGCAATCTGCTACTCCTTTCTTGAATTCAATCTTGGTAAGATAACCATCTAGTCTCTCATACCAAGCTCTTGGGGTCTGTTTAAGTCCATAGAGAGCTTTCTTCAACCTGCATATCATGTCTAGTCTATCTGATAGATTAAATCCTATAGGATGTTCTATGTAGAATTCTTCCTTCAAGTCACCATTTAGAAAAGCTGATTTGACATCCATTTGATATACTTTAAAATCTTTGAATGTTGCATAAGCCAGAAATAACTTAATGGCTTCTAGTCTTCTCACAAGGGCAAATGTGTCAGTGTAATCTATCCCTTCCCTCTGTGCATATCCTTTACACACTATTCTTGATTTGTTTCTAACCACTATACCATCTTCATTCATCTTGCTCTTGAATACCCACTTTGTTCCAATCACATTTTTGTCACTAGGTCTAGGAACCAATTTCCATGTATCATTTTTTATCATTTGATCTAATTCTTCTTCCATTGCTTTCTGCCAATCATAATCCTTGCAAGCATCTTCAACATTTAAAGGTTCAATCTATGAAATTAAACATACCTCTTCATCCACTGTTAAATTTTTTGCTTTGGATCTAGTCAAAACACTACTTCTCTGATCTCCAATGATATCATCTTTTGAATGATACCTAGATGTGAATTTTGAAACTTTTGGTGTGACATCCTCATCTGTAATCTATGATACTTCTTTGATTGATTCAGGTGCATTACATGATACATCAATGCAATCAAACATTTCTTCAATAACAATGTCTTTAGTGCTAGGCCTGGGTTCATCCTCAATCATAGGTGCATATTTATAGTACCTCTCTTGAACCATGAACTTCTCATCAATATTTACATGAGTACTTTCAATTATATTCTTTAATCTTAAATTGAAACATCTATATGCTTTTCTTTTAGTATAATAACCAAGGAAAATACCTTCATCACTTCTAGCATCAAACTTACCAACACCATCATCTCTCTTGATGTAGCCCTTGCTGCCAAAGATTCTGTAGTATTTTACTGTAGGTACACTACCAAACCAAAGTTCATAAGGTTTCTTATCTGCACCTAGTCTTAGTTGTGTTCTGTTGATAGTATAGAATGTTGTATTTACTGCATCTCTCCAATAGGTGTGCGCAAATTTTCCTTTGATCATCATAGTGCACATTGTATCAAGTTTGATCTTGTTCCTTCTTTTTACAATCCCATTCTGCTGAGGGGTTCTGGGTGCACTCAACTGTCTTTTGATTCTGTGTTCTTCATAGTAGTCATAAAACTGGTCAGAGGTGAATTCTTATCCTCTATCCAATCTTAGACACTTTAGTTTTAATCCAGATTCATTTTCAACTTTAGCTTTGAATATTTTAAATTTCTCAAAGGATTCAAACTTCTCTTTTAAGAATGCAACCCACATCATCCTTGAAAATTCATCAAAAAACAAAATGAAATTCCTTTCTCTGTAGTATGATCTAGTTTGAGTAGGACCACATAAATTTGTATGTACTAAGTCTAACTTGTTCTTAGCTGAGTTCTACTTGCTTCTGAAAGAGCTCCTTAAATGCTTTCCCATAACACATTCCCTGCACATTGTGTCAATTGGTCTTGCAATACTTGGAAGGTCTCTAAATGCCTTGACATTGCTTATCTTTACTATATTATCAAAATTGATATAACATAGTCTCTTGTGCCATAACCAACTGCCATCCACTTTTGCAGCAAAACAACTTACATCTGAATTGAGTTGAAAAACATTACCTTTTATTTTTGAGCCAGATGCAATCATGTCACCTTGTTTGTTGTTAATAGTGCATTTGTTGTCTTTGAATTAAAAATGATAACCTTTTTCAAGTAGCTATCCAACACTTAGTAAGTTGTGATGTAATCCATCAACATACAAAACATCATTTGTCTTGTTCTTTCCATCTAGGGTGATAAATCCTTTGCCTATGATAGGTTTAGGAGTGTTATCTCCAAATCTAACCATACCACCTTTGTACTTATCCAGATGAAAAAATCTATCTTTATCACCTGTCATGTGGTGAGAGAATCCTCTGTTAATGATCCAATCAGTTCTGATATCTACTTTGGAAATTATGGCTAACTCTTGTGCTTCCTTTTCATCTTCAATGTCCATTTCCTCAAGAAATTTTTCCATGTCTTTAATGGAAATGAATCCAATTTCATCCTCTCCTAAATCTTCATCTGTTACACCTTCTTCAACATGGTAGCATTCTTTTCTATATTTATGTTTGTAATCAGATCTGAACTTCTTGACTCTTGTGGGACACTTGGATGCAAAGTGACCAATCTTGTTGCATGAAAAACATTTGAATGGAAGTAGTCCTTCGTACTTTCCTTTTCCTTTCTTTTCTATTTTAGAAATCATGACAATAATTTCTTCTAGCTCTTCATCAAATTTTTCTTTCTCATTGGAAGTGTGTAAAGTTATTACCATGTATTCATGCTTTGAAGGCTGTTTTACTTTTGGGTTCAGTCTTCAATCTTGATATCTCAAATGCAGAGATTTTACTGATCAAAGTCTCTCTCTTGAAGTCTTTTTAAAATTGCATGGTTTCATCTAGAATATTGATCTTACTCTCATATTCTATTGTCAATGTAGTCATCAGCTTGTCCATTATGTCTTCTTCTGAAATTTCTCCACCATTGTTTCTGATTCCAGATACTGCTTCATTTATCCTCTGATTGTAGGATATGATGTTCTCTTCAGGTAACATCTAAAGATTGTTGTGTTTCTTTTTCCATGTCTTCCTGCGTGCATTCTTTTCTTTGATATCTCATTCAAACATGTCTTCTAAATACTTCCATATTGTGTATTCCTTGTCTACTTTCTTGATCTCAGAGAATTCACTGTCAGATAGTGCACTTATAAGGGCTTCTTTGGCAACTGCATTGGCTGTGAATGTATCCTTTTGTTTACTAGTAGCATCATCTCTTGCAAGGTCTTTTAGAGAGGGAATAACAACTTCTCATGTGGCTATCTCAAAGATGTCAAAACCAACACACTGTAGATGTGTTATCATTTTGTTCTTACAATCCAAATAATTCTCTCCATCGCACTTAGGACTCTCTTTTCTGAAGTATGCCATCTGATCTACCTTAAGCTGTTAGGCTTTCTCTTCAAGGAACTTGGCTCCGATACCAATTGTTAGAATAGTCCCAAATGATAACTGAAGGTGGGGGGGGGTTGAATTAGTTATCAACTAATTTAAATTCTTTTCTTTTATTAACTCCAGAATACAATAAAGTAAATGCACATTCAAATAACACAATAGACAACACAACAATTTGGTTACAGGGAAACCAAATGGTAAAAACCTCAGTGGGAATTAGCACCCACAATGAACTATACTTGTTTATAATAATCCTTGTTAGAATATCTTGCAACCCTGTTAGGAGTTATTCTTTACAATGCAATAAGTATAGTGACCTGGTTAAGGGTCTGACCCTTTTAGGAGTCTTTTACAAATAACCCTGTTAAGGATGAGGACTCACTGTCCAAAAGCTCACTTCTTCAACGACGAAGGCTACAACCTTCTATAGAACAAATATGCACTATATCTTATGATAAACTATAGTTTAGACCTATTGTCTTGATCAGTTCCAATGTATTGTAATCTTCCACTACTTCTTCACATAGATCCTTGATGAATGAAACACAACTGATATTCTGCTTTGTACTTTTTCTGTCTCTTATCTTCTCATTCACACTTATCATTCACAAATGAACTACTATAAGTATCTTCCTCAAAGTATGAGATCATGGGACCTGTTAGACAACTCTTAATAACATCCTTGATGGCTAAACTAATCACGCAAGCATAATTATAACCGCGCAATATAAACTGAATAATAGACACAATGCTTCACAAAGTCGGCTTCACCAAATTAAATCTAACATTTCAATATTGTTGAAATACGTTTGGTGCCTTTAGATAACTATCTTCAACTCATAACTAATATTGAATACAAACACACATATCCCAAAGATAAGCGTAACTCAAGAACCAATGCAAATACATTGGCTCTGTATAGATAAACTCCAGAAACTGTAACTGTCACTAACAAAATTATACAACACAACTTAAACATCAAATCTCATTCTACGTGTATGAACCAAGCATAAAAAACATGTCTAGAACATGTATATAACCGTGTAGGGGTTAATATCATCATTCTGATAAGTACATACAAAACACTGCTGTATATTATATGTTGTCATCAATGACAAACATACAATCAACTAGCTGCCAAAAGTAAATCTCCAACAGGTAAAATCCCTTCAGCCTATTAACCAAATGAAAATAATTAGTTATGTGTCTTCATTTCTGCTTTGCAAACTGAAGTTAAATTCCTGTTAAAGCGCCAAAAAGTGCAAAGATTAGAAGATGCTAAAAGAGAGGCTATTGGATTATATGATGATTTTCTTGTAAGTGGAATAAAGTTGGAAGATGTTTCACAATCTGAAATCCATCTTTGTGATCAGAACCTTAACCCAAAGAAAAGGCCTCAGCAAAAGAGACTTGTTTTGAAAACAAAAAAAACAACACCACCTATCTCTCTCCATCAAAATTTTACAGTCTTTAGTGATAAATAATTTTGTAGACCTCCTTTCATTGAAAATATTTCTCCTAACATTGCTGGAGCCTATTATTTTCATGTCGAGTATGATGATCCTCCTAAAGACATGGGTGATCATACTTCACAATCAGAACCTTAATTTACATGTCTGGATACACCTATTGAGCATGGATTTGTTGGTGAAAAGTCAAATGAAAGTTTTTCGTCAAAAGTTTCTTTGTCAAAATTGGAATCTTTTAGATTTGATATCTCTAGTACATTTTCAGCTATTGATTTTGATCATAGAGGTATAACAAATCAGTAAGACCAAGAGATGTGTGGTGATGAAAAATTAGATGAAAGATTGCTAGATAATATTTCTTTTTCTAAATTTGATTCATTTACATTTGAAGTTTCTAATCCAACTCTAGCATGTCGTTTTGATCAGACAAACATGGAATATCAACATGAACAAGAAATGTGTATAGGAGAGAATATAGAAAATATCTCCCATCTTGATATGCAGGCAGATTATGAGTAATTTCAATTTCAATTTATGTGAGACAACGATGAATGGCTGCAGCCCAAACCATTGAGAGATCATGATAACATTGAAGGAAACATGGATACTTTTGAAAGAAATTAGCTCATCCAAGGTGGTACTAACATGTTGCAGCCAAAAATTTATGGTGTAAAGTGGTTCTCTAGATGTGATATCTTTTTGAGGAAGCCTTTGCAATGTGTTGTTATGAGATATTTTCTCACAATGGTTGTTAGTCCTCTTTTAATAATGATCGTTCTTACATACCAGCCACTTTTTTGTACTAGCAGGTACTTCTCTCAACCAGTTAATGGCTTCATATGAGAACCCAGATACATTCTTGAAGGTATGGGTTGCTTTCCATTTCTTTTGTAAATAATTTTTTGTTGTGAGCTAGGTGTAGGTTGTTTTAGCTTTCCTAAGTTTTGGTTTTGTTGTTAGTTAAGGTGCTTCGGTGTGTTGCTTTGCTTCCCTTCATCCTTTGCAACAAAAACTATGTTATCAACTTTGACTCCATTGCCCAATGGATAGACATTGTTCTTAACTAGAGATGCTGAGTTCTTTGTGTCTTTATCATCCACATCCCCAATCGGAGCCAGTTGTTGGCATGCTTTTAGCACCCCTACTTTAAAATTTCAAAATTAGGCCCCATAGGGAGATTTCCTAAATTATCCCCATATGTTGTATTAGTTCTTGCTAACCATGTTTAATGAGGTTCATTTTTCATGAAGAAGAAGTGTCAAAAGTGAGTGAGATATTAAACTTGAACCTTGAACTCCAATTCAAAGTTCAATTTTACATCTCCCATTGTTTCAAAAGGTACAAATTTCAAGATTCAAATGTAGCTGGTTCAAAGTTCACAAGTGCATGCAAAGAGTGGACAGATTGAAAAGGGTCACTCAAAGTTCAAGGTTCAAAATTCAAAATGCAAACTTGTCAGTTCGGGAGTGCAGGTTCAAAGACCACCATTTATTTCAAATCTACTAGTTCAAAAATTCTAATTCAAGGTTCAGTTCAAATTTTTGAAAGCATGTTTAAAAAATTACAAGTTTTAATGAAGAGACTTCAATGCCAGTTCTGTAGATGTGTAGAAATCGAACATCTAATTCCCCAAAAATAAATACAAAATATCACTTATTTCTAATATGGTTCTATCAAAACAACATGTTTCAAAAGACCCAAGCCATAAGTGCAATAAATAGATGATGCAGCCAAATTTAAGATTCCCACAGTTCAAAGATTGTCTACAGATCATGGTGACATGGGCGTCAACATTACAATTTGATCTACAATTATGAGAAATGCACAGTCCAAATTGTGATTTTTGTTATCAAACCAGCACAAACAATTACGTATACAGGGGATATAATCATGCAATTAATTATTGAAAATCTTGCAGGTTAAAATGAAAAGCATGGAAACTCCAAATACATTCCACCTGCCTTAAAGAATGTCGACCTGATACACATCATATGTATATGCATAGCACAATGTCAATGCCAACATGAAGGTAGCAAGATCGACAACAAAGGTTGATGCAATCATATATGCAAGGACATAATATCACTAACAATCATATGCATACAGGATCAAGAATTTAAAAGAGCTTGTCCACATACCCAATAAATATTTAGAAAGCACTCAATAGAGTTTAAAGCCCCATAAATGAGGTTACTACAAATGTCTCGTGAAGCATGAACATGGGATGTGCAAGATGAAACAATGAGTCTCAATGTGGGGGGCATAAATTTCAAATTAACCATTGGATCCCTCTAAAATTTTGATATGTTATTAAAATGCAATTTTTGTAGGCTTCCAACGGAGTCATCTGAAAAATATGATCGGGTTGAAAATTTATGATAGAATGTGTGAAGGACTACCAAAAGGAACCAGCAACTACCGTAGATTGACACTTGTCAATTACTTTCACATCCCAGATGTTCAATATTTCAACTTAACACCACACCTTTGGAAATATATGCAGAAAGATGAAATAATTTAAAAAAAAGGGGAACTCATACCATGGTTAGAATTTTATAATACTTGGTTTGAAAGGAGTAATAGAAAATAGAAAAATAAACCTAAGAAGTGAAAGAGAATGATTTTAAAGAATCAATTATACAAACTGAAAAAGATTATCGGGAGGCAAAGAATACATATGCAAAAAGAAACTAAGTGGAGGGTTCTTCTTCTTTTTCCGCAAGTCTGTGGGCTACAGGGAGGAGAAAATGATTTCTGACTGTTGATTGCAACTGGGAAGTTGAGCAGAGAAGTGATATTTTATTTTTTTGCAGCTTGTTTTTGTGCAGGGATAGAGAGGATCTGTTGGTTATCTTTATCATGTATTTGAAATAAAAGGAAATAGACTTTTATATTTGTTGGTGTGATTATGTACTTCTTTGATTGGGATTGATCTGTTGGTCATCTCAATTATATTTCAGATCTTGTCCTGTTCCACCTTGCCAAGGATTTGTGTGTTATAAAATCAGTCAGTTTTGTGCATTCAAATATGCAAAGATGAATATTAACTCTCTGTTTATTTCTTTAAAATTTGAAGATTGATTGCATGGCCTATGTTCCATACATTTGATTTTATTTCAACTATTCAAATTATTAATCACATTTTTTCCATGTTGATGGGTAAATGGTAGTGTGCCTTTCTATCTTCTAGTCAAAGACATGATCGATGTTTCATTCATTGCAAATATTTTAAAGAGGGAGTTGTACCTATGAATTCAGAGGAAGATTATCAATTCAATGATAATCTATCCAGTTGTTAGTGCTTTTTGTCCTCTTTCCTGGGCATTCAGAGTTAATTACTTGTGCATTCATTTTTGAATGACAAATCCTATTACTAACAGGTTCATAGTTTTTGGTTTACTCAACACTTAACCACAACAACTATCAAATATTTTAAATTTAAGGATGACCATTTAAGAAGTCTTTTTACTTAGGTAGAATTGAAAGAAAAGACCTGACCCACATTACTAATGGCTTTTGTTCCCCCACCCTCAATCAACAACTTGCACACACAACATATACAACATATACAACCTTCACCTATATATAAGAGTTAATTAGAGAAGAATATATGCACAGTGTTGGTACTCCTAAATTTGGGACAAATTTGGAGTGACCATGTAAAATTTTCAGATAAGATAAGTGAATACCTTTGAAATTTTGTGTGAGAAGGCTTAGCTAGAATGCTTGTAAAAGATGCCCGGATCGTTTTCATGAGGTACAAATTGGGAAGAGGCTTCAATGCCTTTCATTCGATATATACAGTGGGTCCTAGCTCCTGAATTCCAATTCTGACATGTTTACGGAGTAGTCATTTTAAAGGGGGTCACCTAGATCTGCATTTTTGCTAAGTGTCATTTTGCTGTCTGGAGCCTACTTTGCTTCTGAATATCTTGCACCCTACTAAGTTTCATAAGCCATGATTTTGGGAATGTGTTTCATGCATATCATAAAGCTTATGTTTAAAATCCTAGATCATGATGAATCCATTTGAGCAATTTTCCAGTTTGATTCCGTTGGCACTTTGTTAAGTTTCCAAAAGTTGTTAAATGCGGATTTTTGAATGCCTTACTTTGAGGGCCTGCATCTTTGATCAGATGGATAGGTATGGCATCATGGTGTGTTTCTAGGTGTTGTAATCATGACAATGAACCAATATTTCTATTTTTTAGATCTTTATGAAATCAGATGACAAGTTTTCTAGAACCATTCTGTTAGTGAATAATTCTGATTTCCCGAGTGTTCAAGTGCAGAATTGCTAGGTTGTCCACTTTGAGCTCTTGAAAATGTGTACCCAGTTGAATATTTTGGATAATTGAGTTGTACCTCATATTGTAAACATAGGAGTACAAATTTTTGAAGATTTACAAATTCCTGCCAATCCATTTATCCACTCTTCCACAACCTTTCCATTTCCAATTTAATGAAGTTTCTTTGAAAATGCAGAATTTAGAATTAATTGGTATACTTTGTGGTTTCCCTGTTTACACCCGGTTCGAGGTCAAGAATAATTGAAAGTTGATCTACATTGTAGACCTAGGAATGAACTCCTTTGAAGATTTCCAAATTTTGATCAATCCAGTTGGTCACTTTGCTTCGCTGATTCCAAATTCAGTTTCTACTTTTTCACCGTGTTAAAATTCAGAAAAGCGTTAGGGTGCTAATTTTGCAGATTGGTATCAGTTGAATGGTTTGTTTTCAGAAGAATACAACCGAGGATTCATGTTCTACATATTACATTAAATCAGGCTACAGAAGTTGAAATTCTGAAAGATCTTTTTGATGACCCTATGAATTCAGTTTCAGAGGCAGTTTGTTCAGTTTGCAGTGCAAAGCAGAATTAAGTTTTCAGAATGGCCATTTTGCAAGAGTGATATCTTTCTATCCGAGTGTTATTTTCAAGATCCAATTATGGGAACATCCTCATTACATATGAGTCTACTATTTGACCTAATGGTGAAATTTCAGAACTTGTTTCAATGATTTTGTAGTGGTCGATCCAAAAGAGATTTATGTTGTTTAAGCATTTGCACCTATGTTGTTTTTTGAAAGGCTAAGTTTGCACTGTTATATCTTGTGCCTGAGGATGGATCTGGAAAGGCCTTTCTACATGTTTATTCAATGGTAATGAATGAATCTTCTTGCCAAGTGATGGGGTCAGATTACTTGTTTTAGTAAATTTTTGAGACCAGTCCCGAGAGCCTGTTGCCAGTTAAAGGTTCATTTTGAAAAAGTGATTTCAAAGTTGTTTATTTGATGACAATTAAGATAGTTTGCATAGTATCCTTCACACTACATACATCATAAGAGATTATAAGTGGAAGATGTGGAATATGTGAACGAGGTGCATGAGCTTTGTTTAGTACTTGGCATGGACTTTTGGAAGACTGTCTGTGAAGTGCATCCAAATTTGCATGATTCAGTTCCTAGACAACTAAAGAACATATTATATGGAAATATGCATAGACTTGGAAGCCAACAATTAAGGAATTCAAAGCATGTGGTGGCATTGAAAATAACAATGCATTTGCATAAAAGAGCAGATGGGAAATGCGATACTAAACCCAGCGCATAGTTTTATTTTTAAAACAGAGGCCAGCGTTAATTGTAAAGTTCTATATATGTTGCACAGTTTTTTAATGTAGTTTGCAATGTAAAACAAAGGATGGAGTATCACAGGATGTCCATGCAACATCGAATGTTAATTGAAACCTTACTTTTGCAAGAACATTGCACAGACATAATGAAATGAAATTTGCAAAGACATAAATGTTTTGTACAAATCACCAGATGAGTAAGCATTGTGCAGCAGACTTTGGATGCTATGTAATGTAGGATTTGAGAAATACAAATCCATAGAATGCCAGGAATACCTGCATGCAAATAACCTGTTACAAGAGAGAAGGAGGAGGAAAAAGAATAACTCAGAAGTTACTCAAAAAATGAGAGCAAAATTATAATTTGAATTAATTAAAAAAGAATTACAAGGTTCAACCTATAAAGGTGAAAAAAACCCTAAAGCCTAAAAAAGCTAGGTTGCACATTAATAATTAATAAAAGAATTAATTATTAATGCACCTAAGAGAAAG
>MU226116.1:1207210-1231511 GCA_018584345.1 Thuja plicata
AGGAGAGAGTTAAATTTTGTAAATGGTTTCAGAGAGCAGGACATGGTTGTGAAGATCTGATGAAGAAGTATTGAGTTGAGTAGATTGTTTGTAAGGCATCCAATCTGGATTGTATGAAGTTTGTAAGACATTCTTTAGTATTGCATTAGTTTATTATTGTTGACATATGTTTTCATTGACTCTTTGCCCAAGGAATAGGCACTGATCTAGAGTTTGCTGAGAAAGTGTTTTCTCCATTCGGTTATACACAAATTAATCAATTTTATCTAGTTTTTTAGAACAAATGAGCTGAGCTCATTAAGGACTTATATCAGCAGGATATTGTCCATTTTGTTGATTCCTTAGAGAGTGAATCATCAGGTTATCCCTCCTAAAGACAAAAGGAAGGATGCAAATCCTTGTCTCATTGGTTCATGTTATCAAAACCATAGCCTGGCTTATAATACTCTGTTTCAGATCAATCATTGCAATCTCTAAAGTATTTTATAAGTTGTTACAGTGAGGTTTTAGGTGCATAACCAGTGAATGAAATAATCCACCAAATACATAGGCTGAAATATGAGTAATCTTTAAAAGGTAATACCTACCTGAGTCTGTGGAGCTCAAAAATGAAGAAGGATATTATCCAATCCTTAGCAATTAGCCTTCTCTTGCCTAAAAGAGGTTGCATTCAAGTATACAAGGTATACTGTCATCATTAGGTAAGTGTTGCAAGAAAAAGTGCTAACAAATTGGTGACTCTGCTGGGGAGAAATAAAAAGATAGCAAGTTTAAGATGTTCAATTCCTTACTTTGCTGAATCAACCCAGAGTCTAGTCATAGAGTCATGTGTTACAAAAAAGAAAGGATATATTCCTTATGTTTTATAAAAGATTCAAGTCTGTCTGTTGTTTGCTGCAAAGTGTTTGGAAGTTTTTAGTTTCTCCAAGATAGTATCAAAAGAATCTCACTAATGGTGAGTGGCGACTCTAAGCTCTGATTTGCACCAGTGTGCATGTGAAAGAAAGATTACAAAGAGGGTGAGCTTGCAGCGACAGTGACAACAGATTTTCTACATGTTTTGAGGCCAATTTGAAGGAGTTCTCAAAGCACACATGTTTTGCAACAACTTAAGTACATCCAAGTATTTCATAAATTTTTAATAATTTTCCTTATCAAGTGACTGCAACACTAAAAAAAAAAAGAATAAGGTGAAAAAAGAGGTTTATATATTTCAAGTTTTACTTTCTTTTTTGCAAAATCTGAATGAGATATGTAATAAATGGGAGTGGCTGTTTGTAATCTTTTCAACTGCTAAGATGTCATATTCTTGTGATTGGAGGGGTAGTAATTTGTTTGGGGTAATCAGTTTTAAAGGTATCCCTGGATACCCAAACCATATTCCATTAAAGGTTAGAGCATGTTTACCAAAGTTTACTGGTTGTGATGAACAGTCAGCTGAAGAACATTTAGAAAAATTTGCTGATTTGGTAGACAATAATAATATCTCACATGAGGATGTATTGATGAAGCTTTTTATAATATCCTTAGTTGATATTGCAAGAGACTGGTTTAAAGACCTACCTCATGGCTCAATAGAATCCATGGAAGCATTAGAGGCTTGTTTTATTGAAAGATTTAGTGATTTTGAGCAGCTTAGTGATGTAGAGAAGTATGAGGATGAGGAGCACAGTAATGAGCCAGGCATATCTGAATTAAAAGACCCAATATCAGAGTTTGATTTTATCAAAGAAGAGACAGATATGTTGAGGCAAAGACTTCAAGAAAACGTGGTGTTAGTTTTACAAGGACACAAGAATAGGGAAGAAGGTGAATCACCAAATGATTTTTTCATAAGATTCACTAATAAGCTACAAGGCTACGGTATCATTTTTTTTTCCTTAGGAGTATGTATGGGTTGAGTTATTTGTTCAAATTTGTTTCCCTCATACATGTAAGTTATCAATTGCTCATAGGGCATAATTTTTTCAACAAGTTATAGAATGGATAGAGGGTTTAGAAGATGTTTCTTCTAAATATATATCTGATGTTGAAAGCAATGATAGTGAATATGAAAATTTTGACATTATTGAAGATGTTGATGATAAATTTGACAGTGAATCTGAATTTAATAATATTCAAAGTGATAAAGATGAATATATGTTTAGTGATAATGAAGAATCTATTGCTAGTAAAGGTATTGCTGATTATGATATTGATATAAAACTTTATGAACAACAAGATAATGAAGAAGATATATGAAACCAGCAAGAAGATAACAGTTATGATGTAGACATGAGTGTTTGTATTGAGGATCTTACAAAAAGTGATATATTTTTAGAGGTTTCACTATAAGACTCCAACAATGAAGAAATTTGCAGCATCATGCAAGAAGACAGTAAGGAGATAAATGAAGAAGATGACTGTTGTTCCCTTCATAGTGAACAAATTGCCGAGATTTTATCTTTTGAGTATCTCAGATATTTAGGAAATAGAACCTTTGAACTTTTATGTCCAGCACATATTGATTTTGACAAGGAAAGTGAATCAATACATTCTGATTTGGACATATGTGATACTATTTCTTCTTGCACTCCTTCTTCATTAGGCTACAATAAAATTTAGTTTGATTTATCAGATGATGAGGTTTTTAGTATGGTTTCAGATTCAGCAGATGTGGAAATTCCAAGTATTGAAGTGAGTACTGATTTCGAGAATAGTGTGGATTTTGAATCTTGTCTTGATTCTAAGTCTGCCTTTGAACTATTTAATAGTGGTCAATCAGTAGCTCAAGTTTCAAAGGAAGAAATTGAATGTGCCTGTATTTTCCCTCCCACCCACCACTTTTCTTTGAGCTTTTTTAATGATGATAAGCTGCAGGGTGCTCCTATTTTTTATGAATGGCCTAAATTTGATGATTATTTTCCATGTGAGAAAGCTCCTCAGATTTTGCATAAAGATCAAGGAATATTTTCTTTTGAGAGGCAAATGATGGATGTGAATGGACTTAATGAGGCTTGCCCAAGTAGTATGACAGAGGTTGAGTATCCCTCCTTTCAGTTGGATGATTTGTTGTCGTATGATGAGTTGATATGGGATGACAGTAGATTGAATCAGACAGTTAAGAGTGGTACTGTTACCATATTTTTGAAACATGGGGCAGAGAGCTTTGTGTTTGACAAAGGTAAGAATTAATTTCAGTTGTAGGGTTTCAGGCCTCTTGTAGATAATGAACATATTGTACAGTCACTTTCCTTTTCAGTTGTGTGTTTGCTTTCAGCTAGAGGTTTCCCCATTTTTGAGAAGAGAGGATAAGTTTTGAGAGGTGAAAGTTGAAAAGGAGAAAGAGAAAAGAGACAAAATCTAATTTTGAGGTTTTGGGGTGGTCTGCTACTCCAGAGATCTGTGGTTCTCAGTATAACTTGTATTTAACCATCCTCAGTCAGAGCCACTATTGGTACTCATAAATTTGGGACAAATTTGGAGTGACAATGTAAAATTCTCAGATAAGCAAAATGAATACCTTTGAAATTTTATGTGAGAAGGCTTAGCTAGAATGCTTGTAAAAGATGCCTGGATCATTTTCATGAGGTACAGATTGGGAAGAGGCTTCAATTCCTTTCATTTGATATATGCAGTGAGTCCCAGCTCCTGAATTCCAATTATGACATGTTTAGGGAGTAGTCATTTTGAGGGGGTCACCTAGATCTGCATTTTTGCTAAGTGTCATTTTGCTGTCTGGAGCCTACTTTGCTTCTGAATATCTTGCACCCTATTGAGTTTCATAAGCCATCATTTTGGGAATGTGTTACATGCATATTAGAAATCTTATGTTTTAAATCCTAGATCATGATGAATCCATTTGAGCAATTTGCTAATCTGATTCCGTTGGTACTTTGTTAAGTTTCCAAAAGTTGTTACATGCGGATTTCTAAATGCCTTACTTTGAGGGCCTGCATCTTTGATCAGATGGATAGGTATGGCATCATGGTGTGTTCCTAGGTGTTGTAATCATGACAATGAACCAATATTTCCAGTTTGCAGATCTTTATGAAATCAGATGACAAGTTTTCTAGAACCATTCTATTAGTGAATAATTCTGATTTCCTGAGTGTTCAAGTGCAGAATTGCTAGGTTGTCCACTTTGAGCTCTTGAAAATGTGTACCCGGTTGAACATTTTGGATAATTGAGTCATCCCTCATATTTTAAACATAGGAGTACACCTTTTTGAAAATTTACAGATTCCTGCCAATCCATTTATCCACTCTTCCACAGCCTTTCCATTTCCAATTTAATGAAGTTTCTTTGAAAATGCAGAATTCAGAATTAATTGTTATACTTTGTCATTTCCCTGTTTACACCCGGTTCAAGGTCAAGCATAATTTAAATTTGATCTGCATTGTAGACCTAGGAATGAACTCCTTTGAATATTTCCAAATTTTGATCAATCCAGTTGATCACATTGCTTCGCTGATTCCAAATTCAGTTTCTACTTTTTCACCGTGTTAAAATTCAGAAAAGGGTTAGGGTGCTAATTTTGCAGATTGGTGTCAGTTGAATGGTTTGTTTTCAGAAGAAGAGAACTGAGGATTCATGTTCTAAATATGACATTCAATCAGGCTCTAGAAGTTGAAATTCTGAAAGATCTTTTTGATGACCCTATGAATTCAGTTTCAAAGGCAGTTTGTTCAGTTTGCAGTGCAAAGCAGAATTAAGTTTTCAGAATGGCCATTTTGCAAGAGTGATATCTTTCTGTCTGAATTTTATTTTAAAGATCCAATTATGGGAACATCCTCATTACATATGAGTCTACTATTTGACCTAATGGTTAAATTTTAGAACTTGTTTCAATGATTTTGTAGTGGTCGATCCAAAAGAGATTTATGTTGTTTCAACATTTCCACCTATGTAGTTTTCTGAAAGGCTAAGTTTGCACTGTTATATCTTGTGCCTAAGGATGAAACTGGCAAGGCCTTTCTACATGTGTATTCAATGGTAATGAATGAATCTTCTTTCCAAGTGATGGGGTCAGATTACTTGTTTCACTAAATTTTTGAGACTAGTCCCGGGAGCCAGTTGCCAGTTAAAGGTTCAGTTTGCAAAAGTGATTTCAAAGTTGTTTATTTGATGACAATTAAGATAGTTTGCATAGTATCCTTCACACTACATACATCATAAGATATTAGAAGTGGAAGATGTGGAATATGTGAATGAGGTGCATGGGCTTTGTTTAGTACTTGGCATGGACTTTTGGAAGACTGTCTATGAAGTGCATCCAAATTTGCATGATTATGTTCCTAGACAACTAAAGAACATATTATATGGAAAGATGCACAGACTTGGAAGCCAACAATTAAGGAATTCAAAGCATGTGGTGGCATTGAAAATAACAATGCATTTGCATAAAAGAGCAGATGGAAAATGCAATACTAAACCCAGCGCATAGTATTTTTTTAAAAATAGAGGCCAACGTTAATTGTAAAGTTCTATATATGCTGCGCAGTGTTTTAATGTAGTTTACAATGTAAAAAAAAGGATGGAGTATCAAAGGATGTCCACGCAACATTGAATGTTAATGGAAACCTTACTTTTGCAAGAACATTGCGCAGACATAATGAAATGAAATTTGCAAAGACATAAATATTTTGTACAAATCATCAGATGAGTAAGCATTGCGCAACAGAATTTGGATGCTATGTAATACTTGAAGTCAGAGACAAATTGCTTACCAATTGGTCATGCCATGAAAGGAGGGGAGACCAAGCCAAGTGATTTAAACAGGATTCTAATTTAATAGCCAGTGCATAAGTATGATGAATTGCATTGCATTTGGAGGATGTTTGAAACATTTTAAAAATGCCCAAAGTCTACATGATAGGTGGTTGGAGGAGATAGTTGAAATGCTTTAAGAAAATCTCAAGAACAATGTAATTGGCTGGTGTAAAGCCAAATTCAACAACCCTCACCAGCAACCTCCCTTCAAATGCAAAACACAGTAGTAGCACAGACAGGGCACGTGAACTCTTTGACCAGAATGACGCATAGTATGTTGCGCAGACAGGGAGGGTATTATGCAGTTTTTAAAAATTAAAATTGTAAGCTTCATGGCATTAATCCTGCGTAGCAGTATTAGTGGACAAATATTGGAGATTGTAAAATGTTAAAACCCAAACTACATTGCAATACAACCTTGCCAGCAGTCTGTGATGGTTTTTTGAGGTGAGGGAGAGGTTTTTGATAGTTTCAAAGTAAAGTTTGTAGAAGTAACTCCATAGTAAGGGGTTCCCAGGCCATTAAAACACATTGGTGGTCTTCATTGGCAAAGAAACAGTGTAGTTGGTGAGCAGTTCTCCTCACAGCTCCAGAAAAATGCAAAACTGTGTGATTATTTTATCCCACATTCGCTCTGCATGGGGCATTTTTGGTCTTTATATGCCAAAACACTATCTTTATAGGTAAATAAGAGAGCCCAGAGGCTCTTGGAGGGCTCTTAAGAGCTGGAGGAATGAAGACATGGGTAAACCATAGTCTTCTAAGCCAATTTTGAAAATGGCTTTAAAATTCTAAAAAGACCAATATCCCACATTGTTCCCACAAGTAAAATATGAGATCTTTATATGGAAAAATGAGAACATAGTAATTGGAAGGAAGGTGAGGAGGTTATCAACGCGCATGCCCAGTCATCTAACGCCTTAGTTTCTGTGCCCAAAATTGGAGAAAAACAAATTTTGGCGAAAGTGGCACGTGGCATCCGGTCACATGGTTGTGAGAAACTCTGGTCCCACAGTCGCGAGATGATCCAGTCGCTCTGTCGGGAGAAAAATTGCAAGTGACCGCCAAAATTCTGAGACTTGGCGACTGACTGCTAGCGGTTAGTCGCGCAGTCGGGAGATGCCAGGGATAAACCGCCGAGACTTGGTGATTGACCACTAGCGGTTAGTCACGAAGTAGCTAGAAGGAGATGTTGACTACCATGACGGGGAGTTAGCCGTTTGTCGCATGGTTGCTAGATAGAAATAAGCCGCCAGATGCCAGTCTCGAGGTCACCCAGGGTTGACAGATAAGTTGAAATTTGCTCACAACTTGAAGACTAAGGTTGGTGGCATGGTCGCCAGATTTAACTATGGTTAGTAAAAATACTCAAAGACTTAGAGACAAAGGAGAAAGGCTAACCGGGGTTAAAGGCATAGTTAGGACCAGTTTATGACAGCGAATAAACATGTGACACATGTCAAAATCTGGTGATGTCTGGGCAAAATATGCATAAAATTGAGGATTTCAAAGACTTTAGAATGTGCACAAGATTAATTTTAAAAGGGAGTTATATAGTTTTTATTACTAAATCTTCATATGTTTATTCCCAAAGGGTTTTTTAAGACACTTGAAGTCAGGTTTTTTGCCTGGAAGATCAAATTTGGGGATGATAAATAAAGATTAAATTTGCACAGACAAGAACAAATATATTCATTTGTTTTTAAAGACTTGACAGATGAATGGGAAGATATTTATCAGAGGATAAATCAGATTGTTAGAGCTTTCTGGGAGGATTTTTGAGAAGATATTTACAAATGGAAATATGACTAGGTTTCAAAGATATTTTGAAGATAAAATCAAATATTTTCTTAGACAGATGGAGTTAGTTATTAAAGATATATAAGATATTTTTAAGACTTGGAAAGACAAGTAAAATCAAATTTGTGAAGTCACCCAGAAGATTCAGATATTTTGAAAAGAAGGAATGAGTAAAAGTCAGATTTGAGAGAAGGATAGATGTTGGCTAGACATAGTTTTTTTATTTTCTCCTTCTTCTATATCTTCTCTTCACTTTTCTGTTTTGAGGGTTCTGATTTCAGGTTCCTATTCTGGTTCCTGTGGAGGTTCCTAGTCTTGTTCTTGTTCCTATATTTGCTTGGTTCAGTACAAGTTACCATTGGTTTTGAGATTTTATTTGTAAAGCATACTTCTTTTTCATGTTTACTTCTTGAGTTTATTGTCTGGATATCTGGAAACAACTTGGATTAATGAGAATATAGTGCAGTTCCTACTCATTATTGTCTTGTCTCTTTTAACTGTGGTTATGCTCTAGTATAGTTCATTTGTAAGGCATCTGAAATATACCTACTACAAGGTAGTGTGTCTGATCATTTGTGAGTCTTTCTCAAGGAGAGAGTTAAATTTTGTAAATGGTTTCAGAGAGCAGGACGTGGTTGTGAAGATATGATGAAGAAGTATTGAGTTGAGTAGATTGTTTGTAAGGCATCCAATCTGGATTGTATGAAGTTTGTAAGGCATTCTTCAGTATTGCATTATTTTATTATTGTTGACATATTTTTTCATTGACTCTTTTCCCAAGGAATAGGCATTGATCTAGAGTTTGCTGAGCAAGTGTTTTCTCCATTCGGTTATACACAAATTAATCAATTTTATCTAGTTTTTTAGAACAAATGAGCTGAACTCATTAAGGACTTATATCAGCAGGATATTGTCCATTTTGTTGATTCTTTAGAGAGTGAATCATTAGGTTATCCCTCCTAAAGACAAAAGGAAGAAGGATGCAAATCCTTGTCTCATTGGTTCATGTTATCAAAACCATAGCCTGGCTTATAATACTCTATTTCAGATCAATCATTGCAATCTCTAAAGTATTTTATAAGTTGTTACAGAGAGGTTTTAGGTGCATAACCAGTGAATGAAATAATCCACCAAATACATAGGCTGAAATATGAGTAATCTTTAAAAGGTAATACTTTCCTGAGTCTATGGAGCTCAAAAATGAAGAACGATATTATCCAATCCTTAGCAATTAGCCTTTCTCTTGCCTAAAAGAGGTTGCAATCAAGTATACAAGGTATACTATCATCATTAGGTAAGTGTTGCAAGAAAAATTTCTAACACATAGTTGATGACCATTTAGATTTGCCTAAGCACTACTGGGAGCTTACCCGACAACAAATGTACCATTGTGAAAATCATCACAAGTCCATATGTTGTCGGGTCAAGTTCCCAGTAATGCTTGGTCAAATCTGTAGGTTTGTCACCTGTGCATATACCTTCTCTGATCAACTCTTATATGTACTAGTGAAGGCTTTGTCAGAAGGACTCTTCTACATAGTTCCAGATACTCCCAAAAGATCATACACCTCCACATGGATCCTAATAACCAAGTTGCATTGTAATAAGAAATGTCTTACCTGTCATCTTCATACCAATCAATTAGTGGGTGATTCACCATCCTTCGACCATACTAAAGTGGAATCTACCACAAAATCAGCCCCTCCAGTGGCTAGATTTTCTGCTACAATAACCACACAATATCTATAGTTGTATTTTGGATAACTGCCAAATTTATGATGCTCTTTTATGTTTTTGACATTTGGCATGCATGTTGGCAGGGTTCAAGACATGTGAGATATTCACGTCCATTTATCTTGAAGCATCAAACAAGACTTGATCAAGTTGCAAGCGGAACGTGCACTAAAATAGTAAAATTACTATAGAATAACAAAATAAGTAATATGTCGGGTCTAGCTTCTCTGAAAGGCGAACAATTGAATCTTTATTTAGAGAGTGGAGTAGGCAGTGCACAATGGGAAAAAGTTGCTAGTCCTTCTAAGAGTCAAACTTAACGTGGTAGAAGGTAATTTATATGATCTAGATTTTTTTATATATCTGCTTATAAGTCATTTTAGCTAGAAATCCTACAACTATCTTTTGGCTTGTTTTTTGGCTTGTTCCATCCTCTATATGTTTCTTTTAGTTAAAGATTTGTACCAACCTCATTAAGCTTAAATTTCAATTTATCCTCTATCTCAAGAAACGAAAATTTTGAAGTTGGGACTTAAATCATGTGATTGTTATTCAAACCCACTCTGTGATCTGTAATAGTTCAATACTCAGTACCACTAGGATTAATTCACATGAAAATGACAAAGAGACTGCTAATGTGTTCATTTTTTAGTTATAAATGTTTTAATATGAAAGGCTAAAAATATATTACAACTTTCCACATGGGATTAAGCTAGTACCACATAAATGATGATGGTTTTTTTCTTCTACTACATATAGAGCCAAAACCAAAGCACCTGGTGCAGATGGATCTTTTTTTATTATTATCAATCTTTGGGATAAACATCTTGAATCCTTGGTAATCTTTGGAGTGTTTATTTTTTGTTGTTGGATGTTGCATTCAACATACCTTACATATAAGGATATTATAATATTTAATTTTCATATAAGGGGGAAATAATTTAAGAGAGTCATGTAATAAATTATAGGGATTAATGCATATGAATTTAAATATTAAATGAATGCATAAGAGTTGATTAGAGAAGGTACATGCACAGGTGATGAACATGCATATTTGCCTAATAACTACTAGGAGATTACCCAACGACATATGTACTATTGTGATAAAATCATCAAAAGCCCATTTGTTGCTGGGTCAAGCTCCTAGTAGTGCTCGGTCAAATTGGCATGTTTTTCACTTGTCCATATACCTTCTCTAATCAAATCTTTTGGAGTTTGCTGAAAACAAAACTGTGTACTTCTACAGGATAGTCAACACAAAATTGAAGCATCAAACAAGACTTGATCAAGTTGCAAGTTAAACATGCACTAAGATAGAGTAATGTAGAATAAAAAAATAAGTAATCTGTCATGTCTACATTTTGTTATTTTCTAAGATTATATCCATGTTCTATATTCACAAAATGGTTTAAAATTGAAATTTATAATTCTATAAAAGTACTAACGAGTGTTGTTTCATGCACCCTCAATCAACAACTTGTCTCTATTGGGGTCTCAAGTTGCCTCAGTTTTTTGTTACCTGCACCCTCAATATTAGATAGGCATATTTGTCATTTTAAGATCAAAGACAAAGGCCCCCTTTTTATGTGCACGCACACACACACACACACACACACACACACACACACACACACACACACACATACAACCTTCACCATGCAGATTTGCCTAATTACTACTGGGCCTTACCCTGCAACAAATGTACTATTGTGAAAATAATCACATGTCCGTTTCTGGGTCTAGCTCCCAGTAGTGCTTGGTCACATTTGATGCACTTCTGATATATTTTGTGTATAATATATATGATATTTTATTTTGATTGATAAACTACCATATTATTTGAATATATTTTTTTCTTGCCACAATAGGAAAGAGTTTGAGGTGGAAGACTACAATAGTAGAAGTATTTCAATTTGGTATACTATACTAAAACATCATCTCATTACTAACTTTTCAATTTCTATATATAATTAGGTTATAGATAATCTAATTGAAGAAGGATCATGTCAGATAATCTAAGTGAAGAACATAATGGGGATACAATCAATAGATTGTGGTCGAACTTCAAAATAAAAGGTGATGGAAAATGTTAATGTCCATACAAAATTTTTAAGGGCTTAAACACTAGAAGATAGCTAATAAAAACAACTAAGAGACATTGTAGGGATATTGGTCACATTGAAGGGGGGTTTGAATATCATCAATTGGTAAGTTTTTCATTATATTTATTTAATAATTAATATATATGAAATACACTTGATGATGAGATCATTATCATGGTTTATTTGTGTTCATCATTTTTATATAGGTCGACCTCCCCAGAGCAGTACGTGATATGGACCATGGAGGTGCAAATACATGGAGAATATGGTTTTGGAAGTAGAGGATCATGGAGTTGTGAATATTGAAGCTGAAGATTATGATCCCATGGAAGATGACGTTCATGCGCTAGATAACACATTTGAAGATGATGGTACTAATACATTGATTCATGACAAATTTGGTACTGGCATAACTGATGATGATGACAAGGATGATGATGCTGATCAGGATGATGTTGATGTCATCCATTATATACCTCTACTTGAGAAGGTAGACATGACCCTTTACGAGGGCTCCCAAACAAATCTTCTCTCTGTCTTCTCTCTGTTATATTGTTGTTGATGAACTTGAAGGTTACGAATAGTTTATCCAACATAACAATGTCACGTATGATAAGGTATGTCATATATGTCATTATAGAAATTAAAGGGTGAAACATGTACCATAAATATTATTCATATTAACAACTGATATTATTTTCTATAGATTGATAGGTGAGTTTTTGTTACCACCATAGAATATTATCTCTTGCTCATACCGAGAATTATGTACCACTATGAAAGATATTGGATTGGAGTATCAAGCAATAGATGCATGTCCCAATGATCATATTATTTATCATAAAGAACATGAATTTACAACATAATACTTTGAATGTCATACAAATAGCTATCAAACAGATCAAATAACAAAAAAGGTGCCTCACAAGGTTCTTTATCACACCCCCATTATACCATGTTTGTAAAGATTTTTCAGGTGTAGTAGCTTGGCACAATTTATGGATTACCGTGCACACAATAGGAGTCAAGATGAAATTATTTGAATTCATGCGGATGGTTATGAATTTAAGGAAATAGAGGAAAAGTGGCTGTGCTTTATCAAAGAACCTTGAAATCTCAAGCTTTCATTGGCAGCGGACGGTGTCAATCCATTTGGAGAGCTAAGATATGTTTACTATGTTTGGCTTATTTTTATCATCAACAATAACATTCCTGCATGGATGTCAATAAAGAGGGAGCACATTAATGTTGGAAATGATTGTTCGAGGTATTTGATCATTTAATAGTTATCTACATGTAATTATAAATCTTACAGTAAAATAGTCACAATAATTATGTAATGTTGTTTTTCATTCAACAAGGTAAATACCAAGTTAGAGATATGAATGTATATATTAAGCCTCTTATCGATGAGTTGCTAGAGTTATGGAATGGTGTCATTATGTATGAAATCTCTAGATGAATATGACACAAACAATTTCAATTCCATGCAATATGTGTATGGACAATACATGATGCCCCAGGCATAACACATTTTTATGGTATGTTATGGTGAATTCAAGTTGCACATGATAATTCTAAATATAAAAATTAACATATTTAATCCAATTGTATCATTATCTTGTAGGTCTTCAAACAAAGAGAAAAATTGTATGTCTAGTTTGTGGTCCAAAGATGAAATCTTGTCATTCAAAAAGTTTAGGAAATCAGGTGTTTAATGAGTATAGGAACTTCTTCCACAGAAATCATAAGTATCAAACTACCGAAAAAAATATTTTCAATGGAAAAGAAGAGACTACATCTAAGCCACAAAGAATGACAATTGGCCTATGGAAGTTGGAATATAATAGAATTAATCATCAATGTACTACTGTTATACCTAATGTTTATGTTTGGAATTTATATATTTCTATTGTGTTTTGTTTGCTGATTATATAATTGATGATTGTGAAGGTCGTCAAGGCAATACTACTAAGCACCTTCCAAAGGGACTAAATAGTTATCCCAAAAAATTTAGTAGGTTTCCCTACTACGAGCAACTGCAAATTGTGCATTTTTTTGATTCTATGCATATTGGAAAGAATGTAACAGAGACATTGTAGAAGATATTGGCTAGAAGGCGTGATAAAGAGAAATTTTCAAAATTTATAGTGGCATTCATGAATCCAATCATGCAATGAAAAATTTCATTGAATCAAATAGAAATGGAGAATGGATTAATATAAGTGCCCTTCCTTGGTTATTAACAGAGCATAAAAGTGATGTCATAAAATAAGTCATACGAAAAATTCAATTTACCACAGGATTTACTGCGAACATAAGCAATATCATATCAAAGAAAAGTAAATTTGGGTCAGGGTTGAAAATGCATGATTGTCATACCTTCATCAAGGTAAGTCATGTTATTTTGTATTTACAATGCATTTGTAAAGTGCATGTACTTTTCATTGTATTATGTGAGAAAAGAAGGACATGATTATTTTTATAATTGTTACAGTATGTGCTACCCTTATCTCTCCCAGAGAACCTCGACAATAACATCAAACAAGTGATATATGATCTTGGAAAATACATGAGGTAAACAATGATATCTGTTCAATTTGTTGTATATATTAATTTTATTCACAATTTGTTTTTCTTGTAATGTAATATATTGTAAAGTCTCATGTTTATATATTTTTGTGTCTTGAATGTCTTGTAGGTGGTTGTCCTCTAAAGAAATCCATAAAGAAGATATAAAATATTGGAAGAGAATAATTCCTCATCTAATGTGTGAAATGAAAAAGTGTCTACCTTCAACCTTTTTTAATGCACAAGAACACTACCTTATACACCAATTTGAGGAGATTGAATTATGTGGACCCGTACACACTTGGTCAATGTGGATGGTTGAGAGGTACTTAAAATATTTGAAGGCTTTGGTTCGGAAAATAGCACATCTTGAGGGTTCTATGGTGGAGGGATATATGGTATACCAGAGTATGGTGTACATTACTAAATATCTTCCTAAGCTTGTAGCAAAGATCCATATAGATCGTATTTGGGATCTCGACACCATTAGAAAATTTAAAAGGGAGTACTTAGTGGGGAAAGGTAGATTGAGGAAAGTGAGAGGTAATAAATTATAAGATGTTATTGTAGATGTTAATTAATTCTTAATCTTCAAAATTGATCTGTTGTAAGTCATCTATTTATTTTTTATACAGTTGCTCAAGAGTGGGATGCAATACATTTGTATATTGCAAACAATCAATATTGGATGACTATATGGATTGAACAATGTCATAATTTAGGTCGCGCATTAACATGGGAAGTTGTGTCTTCATTTGTTAAAGAAGCTCATCGTAACGAAGATCTAAATGTTACACAAAGGGAAATCGATTTAGCATATGGTTTAAGAGATTTCTAGGTACATATAAATTTTTTAATCACCCGTACATTTATCAACTCGCAATGCAATAATTTATACATGTTTGACATATTTTTGCAGGTCAAACACCACAAGGCTATGTTTTGCAATGGTCATAAATTTTACATCAAAAATTTGGATGACACAAAGAAAACTTATGATTATGGGATAAGTGCAGTCTTTCAAGTGACTAATATTTCATCTAGAAATGACTTACATCCTTAAGAGTCTAAAAATTGATATTATGACATTTTGGATGATATACTTGAATGTGAATTTAATTCCTTCAGATTAGTTCTCTTTTTCATCAAATGGTATAGGCTATGACTTAATCAAAATGATCCTGATAGAACTATTATTGAACTGTTATTGAACATGAAAATGGATTTTCAATGATTAATATAAGGTGGTTTGAGCTAGTTGGGGATGAGCCCTATGTTCTTCCAAGCCAATGTGAGCATGTATTTTACTCAGAGGTTCCACATAAATTAGGTTGGTCATTTGTTGTTAGACATGATACAAGAGGAAGGCTGATAAGGTACAATGCAATGAAAGAAGAAGATTGCAAACAACTAGAAGATGATGTAGATGATGATCATGATCAACAGTTAGTCAATGATGTTCCTGACGAAAGTTTTCTTTAAGAAGAAGAAGAAGATGATGATAATGCTACTGATGATGATGATGATGATGATGATGATGATGATGACGACGATGACGATGATGATGATGATGATGATGATGATGACGACAACGACGACGACGATGAAGATAATGACAATGACGGTGGTGGTGATGATGTTGATGATGACGATGATCATAGTGATTAGTTGGATGAAGAAGATAAATGACATGAATGAAATTTACAGTTATGTGATCACTCCTTAATCTATTTAATATTGATTTCTTGATAGAAATGTACAGTTATGCCATCAATGCTTAATCTAATTAATTCATGATGTACCTTTTAATGTTTTTAATTCATATGGGATGCTTATGGTTTTTAATGTACTTACTATTTATTTTTGAGTATATATATCATCAATTTTTTAGCTAATCTAAGATAATTGAATTAAATATGTAGGTACCCAAACCCCTTTCATGAGCATCCCACATAGTCTCATGGATTGACAGGTATAAGTCAGTACACCCTATAGAGATTAATGTATTTCACAATTTGCAAAATATCTTGCATTACTTTCTATCTCTCTCATTTGATAGAGTGCAAGTATTAGTAAATAGGTATTTGTCAGATTGTCTTCCTCGAGTGAAGGAAATATAGGAATGGAAGAAGAAAGTGATTCATGTAGTATGTCTGAATTAGGAAGATCAACTAGAGGTCAAAAACTAGAAGGAAATTCAATAAACATATGAAAATTTTCCTTGCTCAAGGGGGGTCATGTTCTTATGATGATAAGAGAAAAGGCGATATTGACGTGCCCTTTAGGTACCAATATCTATAGAAACAATGGGTCCCCAAGGAACTTCCTCCAATAAACACTGATTTTAGTGTTAAAGGAAAGATATATCACATTGCACCATTGTCAATACATGGTTTGGGCCTATTTTCCATGGATGGTATAAAGGTCTCTTACAACAAAGTTGTTGAATTGATGGAGTATGTTGGACCTTATTATGATTACAAAATTTGGATGCGAATTGTTCAATATAAAAAAAAGTATGTGTAGGTATGCACTCTTGAAAAAATATATTCAACAAAAAGACAATGAAAAAAATAAAAGAGTGAATATATACATTGACAGAAGGCCAAAAGCATCAAGGAATATTGTAGGTTTTATAAATAGTACGTGACTTCTATCAACTATTAAGCAACTCAATTGCATATTTGAGGTGCGCAACGGAAATCATGTATTTGTATGTGCAATAAAATCAATACGTGTAGGAGAAGAGCTACTTATTGATTACAATTTGAATCGCATAGATACAAACAATGTCACTATCATGGGGGTGCAGGTATGTACTATGTACCATCAAATAATTGAGTTTTTTTTCCAGCCACATCTAGAGAGTCTCCTCACCATCCACCTTATATCCATCATCATCTTCTAATAAAATTTATTAATCTAGTCCTTTCTAATTATTGGTTAAATTTTAATATTAACAGAGGGGCACAATATAGAGCAGCCACATAGAGGGGAAAATGATGATCTTGCAGGCACATCTTCCCAGTAGGTAAACCTCTTTGTTATTGTACTACAAATTAGATAGAAGAAAAATGTTAAATAGTATTTTTTATTATGTTCTTTTCATCACTGTTTTAGATTAATTCAAATAGTGTTAGTAATATTATTGTCACTGACAGGTGGTCAGCAGAGAAAGGGAAAGGAATCCATAGTCCCTCAGGAGGAGTTCTTTGATGAGGACCTAGATATTGATTTCAGTATTTGTGATGACCCGGCCTCTGTAATTAAAAAATGCCTCCAAAAATTTGGAAAAAGAGTGGCTCAATTGGCATCTATGTTCCCTCCGACTCCTCAGTCACAAAAGAGGGCAACTAAATTGATGCACCTATCTCAAAATTACAGAGTAAGTATTAATGTAATTTTTAATTATAACAAAAGTTCAATAATATTTTTTATGTTATACTAGTCTTTTATGTCATTAAAAAATAAGTGGATGTGTTGCTTTTACAACTTTTTTTGCGTAATTTTGATTTTCCTAGCCATGATGAGGGTACTGCAGGTGGTTTAGGTAGATCACATGTTGGACTATCTTTTTTTATGCTCTAACTATTGGAAAATTGACTTCCTGAGGAAGCATGACTTATTTTGTGTTGTCAATCATGGCAACAAAGTCATACTAAGTTTCTGTCAAAGATAACTTGGAAGATAAAATGACTAAGTACAGAAAATAGGACAGACAAAGAGATATAGTGATCAGCACATCAGCGCGTGTGTTAGAGATCACACCAGAATATGCATGCTTACATATATAGTCTATGGTGTATATACATGCTAGATCCAAACACACAGAGTACAAAACATTAGTACGGAAAAGTTATAGACAGATTAGTAGACCTGCAGTCCAGGAAACAAAGCATAGAAGCTGACTACAGTTTTGATTAGCGTGTATGATTTTATAATGTAATGGCTAAGAAACTTTAGTTATAAGTTTGTAATAATGTAATTAATGTTATAGTAAACACGCTTGGGCCGACTTGTTCAGAAGCATTATGAGTTTTTGTTTTAGGGCTGACTAATGATTTGTTTTGCATCACGCCTATTCGAATTTGAATATATAAGTATGTAATGTAAAGATATGTTACAAGTGTCAATAATTGTACAAGAAGAAGTTATAGAGGGATAGTATAATGAAGTCAGAAGATGATATAGCTCTTTGAAGGAGTAAGAGCATCCACGCATACATGGAACTGATCAGACAACAGTGTCACTACAACAGTTTATTTTTGATATAGTGCATATCAACATTCAGAGGGTTGTAGCCTTCATATTATTTGGGCAGTGAGCCTAGGTAGTGAGCCATCCACCCCTAACAGGGTTATTGTAAAAGACTCCTAATAGAGTCAGACCTTTAACCAGGTCATTGTACTCAATTTGTAAAGACTGCTTCTAACAGGGCAAAAGAACTTTAACAGGTTCATTATACCTAGTAAAATATTTTGTGGGTACTAATCCCCACCGGAGTTTTCCTCTGATCAAGGTTCTCTGTAATCATATCATGTGTTATGTGTTCTTGTGTTAAGATTCGTTGAATGCATATTTGTTTCATGTTTAATTGGCTGAAATATAATTAATAGATAAACACTGATTCACCCCCCCTCTCAGTGTTTCTAACAATTGGTATCAGAGCTCTGGTTATTTGGAAGAAAGTTTAACCACTTGAGGAGATCATGGAATCAGTTGAAGCAAAACATTTGAAAATAATCTTGAAGCAGCTCTTGAAGATCTTGACAGATCTGAGAAGGAAAATGAAGAACTAAGATTGAAAAATGATGGCTCTCAAATACTTATTAAAAGGCTAAGAAAAGATCTGAAAGATTTTTCTACAAGTGATCTAGGACAAATGGTCAAAAATCTTAATGAAGAGAATAAATCTCTAAAGGATAAACTTGAAGATCTGGAGGAACAACTTACAGATAACCAGTTAACCATTGAAGACAAGATCAAAGAAAGCAAACAATTGGAAGATGAACTTTTGCAGGCAAATATGAAAGTCTTGGAATTGGAAAACATAAAGAAGAAGTTGGAATCTGAATTAACAGAAGCAAAGGATAAGATTGATAAACTCCACACAAGTTCTGATTTGATTCAATCCCAGCTCAATGCACAAAGCAAAAAAGGAAACACTTCTGGTCTTGGATTCAGTACAACACAAGATGAAATCAAATCATCACAAGAGAAAGAAAAAACACTTGAAGCATCTTCAGAAGTTAATAAATTTGAAGATAATATAGAGGTTATATATGAACCACCTAAAAGAGAAATCAAGCAAGTTAACAGAACTTGTTATGCATGCAATAAACATGGGCATTTGGAAAGAGATTGCAAAGAGGTAAGACCTTTTCAAGGTTATTGTTACTCTTGTAATAAGTTTGGTCACATGGCTATACATTGCAGAACAAGTCATAAGAATCAACATCAGCAGAATCACAGAAGTATGAATCAAAACAATCAAAGAAATCAACTCTCAAGAAATTTGTAGAACATTACATGTCAGATATGCAACTACAATGGACACACTGCAAAGCAATGTAGCATGATGAGAAAGAATTCCAGAACTCCTATCATTTGTCACACATGTGGAAAGGCTGGACATATCACAAGGTTTTGCATATCCAAAACTCAGAAACAAGAAGATCCCAAAAAGTCTCTATTTGAAGAAAAAGGAGAAGTAAATTTTGTCAAAGAAAATGAAGATTCAAGCAAGATATGGGTTGAAGTTAAGAAGAACAATAATGTTGACAAAGTAGTTGATCCATCCACAGTGGATGCACCCTCTACTTCTTCTTGAATTGACCTTCTTGGTCTTAGAGGGAGCTATTCTAGCTCAGAACCCCTGCGCGGTTGGTGTACTCACATCTGAGTATTTGCCTTTGGATTCATGGTTAAAATCTTAGATTATAGCTATATGCATTCATGCATTATCTAAATTGCATTGGGATCAAAGTTTGAAAATCTCTATGTATGGTTGCAAGCATTAAATGTGGTAGATCATATAAAAAGAAGTTTGTAGTCGATCATTTTCACAATTACATTCGAGAGCATAGAAATTAAAGAGCACTAGATCACTAAGACATCAAAGCATGAAGGCATAAATAGTTTGGCAGAACGAACGGATAATCAGTTTGAAGTGGAGCCCTAGTCATCGCGCCATTTCAGAATTTCATGGAAACCCTACATAAGAAAACAACAAGTATGGTGACCCTAGTTGTGTTTGATGTAGCAGAGATGAAGAGGTTAATATTTAAGAAGAATCCATTTAAATCCATACTAGATGATGTGGAAGGGGCTTTCTCCAAAACCCCGCTTGGTGTTGTTCAAGTGGAAGATATCCGCGTGTATGTTTACTATAGAAAGGAATCATTAGGAGATGATAATATAGCTTCTCACATGGCATCAATGCTAAATAAAGACTTCACATTCAAAGATGAATTCGTGCACTTGCAAGATAACCCTATTTTTGAGTATTTAAATGTGCATGAGTTTGAAGAATCAGAATGGGTAAAAATCCTATTAAGAAGAATTCATGATGATCTCTTTTGGATTGGTGATGTTTCTATCCGTATCACCACAGAACTAATCCATCAATTAACTAGACTTCCAATGACTAGACCTATGCTTCCCACTGGCAAGGATGTCAAGAAAAAAATTGAGAAATTTTGTTTGTCCAGGAGTGATAGGCGCGGAATGACAGTTGACCCTATGAAGGAAGACGACATAAAACTCATGACTATGATACTTGGATACAAGTTTCACCATGCAAGTAGATTGAATAGTGTCTCTGCAGCAACAGTCCTTGCAGCTATAATAATAGTGAAGGAAAACACCCAATACAACCTATGTGAGATCTTGCGTGGTAAATTGATCAACAATATTAGAATCATCAAGCATGACAGGAGAAAAACATTCAGGTTTGGATCTCTGATCATCTATTTGTATCACCATATTGTTGGAAAGGTTGTGGATCTTTATCTAGACAAAGGAAAACCTACAAAGACTCATATATCTCTTAAAGCCATAGTAGAAAGTAGTGCAAGAGATAAAATGGATATGGACATAAAGATATTCAGGGTCAAAATGCAGAGTAGGTTCAGACTATCTGAGAAGATAGTTGAAAAATACAGGGATATAATATGCTTTATGGTAGAGACAGATTGCACATGCATGGAGGTTGTTGAGCCTAGAACTAAGTGGATTCATCCACTAGGGTATGAATTTGAAGACCATGTGTTAGAAGGATATGCACAGGTCTTATTTTCAGCACCTAAAGACCCTAATGAACCTAGATGGGGCACTTACAGAGAAAAGACAGACGAAGTGGATATTGAACTACAACTTGCTGTTAATAAAAGGAAAGCATCCAAAACTACATCCAACATTCTGAGAAAGCATGGAATCACACAAGAAGACTTGGATAAGGAAAAAGAAGCCAAAATTGCACAAGTCAAAATTGAGAAAACTATTGAAACTCAGAAGAAGAAGCAAAAGACAAATGAGGAAAGTACCACTATGCCTACTACAACCATTGATCTAGACACATCTCCACCTTCTGTACCTAGCAAGAAACCTAGAGGAAGGAAGAAAGCGCCTACAAGTCATCCATCCTTAAGAGCTACACAGAGCACAGTAAGGAGTACTCAAGCTCCACCTGAGGTAGGATTTAGACCTAGTCTAAATATTTTGAGAAACAAGATTGTTAATAAAGGGAGATTAGATACATTATCAAAAGTATATGACAAGTATCAAGAGATGGATAAGACTGAGATACATTCTATGATCATATCTCATATGATCAATTTTAAGAAATCAGTTCTTGAACTTAAGACAATAATACCAGATCAGCTATGGAACATACTGGAGATCATGAAAAGACATGCAATTGAGGAAGACATGAAGATTAGAGAAGAAACTTTGGATACTCTTCTTCCTATTTGTTCACATGATGAGAAGGCTATTCTGTTAGATCTAGTGAAGCCTCATCTTCAAACTAAAACAAGAACTCTTCAGATTATGAACAAGGAGTATGAACAGATTGGTAAGGAGACGGAAAAGGCATTTACACAAGTCTTTATGGACAGACATATGTATCCACCAATGATGCCTATAGAAAAAGTTACTCCAGCTCCTCCTAAGCAAGTTACAACTCTAGTAATTCAGATTGCACCTATGACAGGTCCACAGGATTCAACACCCATAGTAACAATAGCCTCTGAGACAGCTAAAGATACAAAAGATACTATAATAGTTGACAATGTCAAGATATCTATGACAACTTCTAATAAAGACATGGACAAGGTTGATGAAGCAATGAACACAAATGACACATCTATACAATAGAATGAAGTTCCTTCCATTGATCCAATAGACTTGGATAAAGAGAAAGATACTCAAGGTAATGAGACACCAGTGAAGGAGATTCATGTCAAAAGTGAATGTGTTGACACAAGTCAGAATACTATTTTCTCAACATCCACTCAACCATCTACATCATTGTTGTCAAGGTTAACTCCCGGCTCAGCAAGTTTAGATGCATGGGGAGAAGAAGACCTTATCAAAATCAGCGTCCTTGCCATGGAAAAGGAAAAAGAGAAACATGTGATGAGGAACCCTTTCTTTGTGGAATCAATAAACATTTTGAAAGAGTTAGTTCCTGCTGATAAGAAAATTGCCAAAGTACAATCAATTGAAGATGTAGACAACATCTTATCAAAATTCAAGTCACATTTCACTAGCCTAGTATAATCTACTACTAAAATTGTAGAAGATGAATACAAGAAGGAGAGATTAAATGAGTTTGTAAAGAACTTTACCTTAGATCTAAACTCCTTAAATATTGGGCAGACTATATTGAAGGAATTGGTAGATAAAGGAAAGAAAGTCATAGCAAACTGTATGGATAGAGTGAAGCTCACCTCTGAGCACACTAAAAAGATAATAGAAGTAGAGGAAATGGTGGAGAACATAAGAAAATTAGTTGAAAATTCAACGCAAGATATGAGCATATGCAACAATGTCTACCAAGGGTAGTTAGACATAATTGAGAAGGCAAAACTAGAAATCAGAAAGATAAGGGTAAGGCAAACACAGTTGAGGAATGCACTTGCGCCATCCCTAGTAGTTCTTAATGAGAACATAAAATAGATTGATAATACCATGTAGACATATGATCAAGGTCCTTGCATGGATCTGATAAAAATGGAAAAATTGACATATGCCTTATGCACTTATCTTCAAACTGTTGATGCAATGAAAGTTTTTTGGCAAAAAGAGATTCAACCTCTTCAAGTTGTGTACCCAGAAGTTTACATGGAGTAAGTATGTTGAAGACTTACAGTTTTTGCACACCTTTGTCATTAATTTCAAAGGGGGAGTAGTATAGAATGTGTATATATGGAAATTTATTTATGTATATATCATTAAGTATATGTATATACAGTCATTTTTGTATGAAGTTATTTTGAGTAACTTAGCCACATTCCTTTGTTGCCATAAATGACAAAGGGGGAGATTGTTGTCAAGTTGAATTCCTGAGGAAGCATGACTTATTTTGTGTTGTCAATCATGGCAACAAAGTCATACTAAGTTTCCATTAAAGATAACTTGGAAGATAAAATGACTAAGTACAGAAAATAGGACAGACAAAGAGATACAATGATCATCACATCAGCGCACGTGTTAGAGATCACACAAGAATATGTGTGCTTACATATATACTATATGATTTATATGCATGCTAGATCCAAATGCACAGAGTACAGAACATCAGTACGGAAAAGTTACAGACAGATTAGTAGACCTGTAGTCCAGGAAACAGAGCATGGAAGCTGACTACAGTTTTGATTACTGTGTATGATTTTATAATGTAATGGCTAAGCGCCTTTAGTTATAAGTTTTTAATAATGTAATTAATGTTATAGTAAACATTATTGGGCTGACTTGTTCGAAAACGTTATGTATTTTTGTTTTAGGGCCAACTAATGATTTGTTTTGGGTCGCGCCTGTTCGGATTTGAAGATATAAGTATGTAATGTAAAGATATGTTACAAGTGTCAATAATTGTGCAAGAAGAAGTTACAGAGTGATAGTATAATGAAGTCAGAAGATGATATAGCTCTTTGAAGGAGTAAGAGCATCCACGCATACATGGAACTGATCAGACAATATTGTCACTACAATAGTTCATTTTTGATATAGTGCATATCAACATTCAGAGGGTTGTAGCCTTCATATTATTTGGGTAGTGAGCCTAGGTAGTGAGCCATCCACCCCTAACAGGGTTATTGTAAAAGACTCCTAACAGGGT
>MU226116.1:1231561-1258244 GCA_018584345.1 Thuja plicata
TTTAACAGGTTCATTATACCTAGTACAATATTTTGTGGGTACTAATCCCCACCAGAGTTTTCCTCTGATCAAGGTTCTCCATAATCATATCATGTGTTATGTGTTCTTGTGTTAAGATTCTTTGAATGCATATTTGTTTCATGTTTAATTGGCTGATGTATAATTAATAGATAAACACTGATTCACCCCCCCTCTCAGTGTTTCTAACACTAACAATATTGTCCATGCTAATCACTTCTTTTATTACGCTCTAACAATCTTATTCTTTAGCACCTTTCAATGATCATTTACTATTTCCGCCTCATACGATGACAGGTTCAGATGTAGTGCCTCCTACAATGTCGAAAACATGTAGCATGACCATAGACGCCATGGAATTACATACTCGTACACAAATTTTATTTTCTCTATCATTATATATATATATATATATATATATATATATGTTTATCCCTTGAAGTATTCTTTCTTAGGGGCATTTCGTAATGGATTCAATTTATGCAACAAGAGATGCATCACATGACGATAAATTTAGGATGTATTAGTATTCCTAAAATGGGAACGATGAAGGATTGTATATTGCTTGTGAGCAATGAAGGAGTTCCCTTGAAAATAGAAAAACTTCCAGGTACTTTAAAGATTGGACCTTTCTTTTACTATACAATCATATGTTAATTACAAACTGCATTCAATATGAGAAGCTTACATCTATTGTATTCATATTTTATACTATTATATCCTTCGACGAATGATCCCATGATTATTTTTCAGGGAATCATTTTTTTATGATAAACTTAATGACGAGTGTTTGTGGATATTCGGACCCACCCTCTGTACATGGTGGAACATCATATCCAAAATAAAACCCCAATCCACTATTTTGATTTCATATCATTTCTATGATAGTTATGATTACATTCATTTCTTAAACTATATTAAAGGTAAGTTCACTTCATTTTTGAATCTAACAGTGTTTTTTTTCTTAAAAGGTGGAAAGTCCAAGATTTAAAGTTAAAGGATGATCTCGTAGAGAGTATGACAAACTTATTTGGGCCTCGTTCATTTGAGAATAATAGGCTCCTTTAGAAAGTTGGGTTATGTTTGAGGTATATTAGGGACTAGTACAGGTGTACATTATAAAAAAACCCAAAGTACCAATGCCCCCCTTGCATTCCTGATTTAGAGTGGCAACGTCTTATTATGGATGCAAACAAAAAAAAATGAAATAAAAAAAGGAATTACACCAGGAGAAAAGAAAAGAAGGTATGTGATACTGTTAAGAATGTAATTGTGTACTAAATACAATTTATATTTATATGAACTAACATATTTCAATCTCTTCATAGATTGACTGACACATCAAAGGCAACAAAGGAAAGACAAAAAAAAGTACGGGCAACACAAGGTCGGCTTTGGTCATTATTCCAAACTTCCTATAAGAGTTGTAAGTGTTAATATTATCATATTTGTGTGAGGAAAAATACAATCTATAGATGAATTTTAACACTGAAAATAATAATTTGATCTTTATAATATTTATTTATTAATTTATTTGCAGGACTAATATTGGCAAAAAAATGTGGAATCTTTGACATAAATGTTGAAGGTGACTCCATGGTCATAATCAATGCCTACATCAAAAGATCTACACACAAATGGCGACTTGAATACATCCTGAAGAAAATTTGGCGACTATTGGACACCTTCTCAAAAAAATTCCTTTCTCATACATTATGGGAAGGAAATTAGGTTGCAGATTGTCTAGCCAACTTTGGTTACGAGGGTGTGGATATTACACTTATAATGCCAAGTGTAATCCCAGGAGATATATGTGAATTAAACAGATTAGTGGAATTAGATCAATCAAGAATTGCACATAATGATCTATAAAATGAACACTCTCGTAACTGCTAAGTACGCTAGCACCAGGATTGGTTTCAAATATACAGATGATGTCATCAACATGCACATGTGAGGGTATGTGGTAATCAAGATGAGCAAAGTTATGTAGGTGATGTAAAATACTTAATCCTCCATGTGGGAATTGAATTCCAGAATGAATAGTGGTCTTTAATAGGCGATGGGTTGATCTCAAGTTGAAAAATAAAGTACACCTAATTAACACATTTATGATGCTAAGCTAGGCATTTCATAAAAGTGGACTCCAGTACTTATTGTCACCATATCCAATGCACGTGCCCGCCTTCATTCTGAGAAATTTGGAGTGCAAATAGTGTCAAATCAGAGTTAATTGCAATAAAGACACACTCATTTATGTGCCTCGTTGCAGCCATCAAAGCACTCTGTGTATCTTATTTAAATACTTCATAACACATTGTGTAACACAAGTGCTAGAATATGGATTGTATGGCAGAAGTATGTGTTTCTTGTCGGTCTTGTGCTACCCATCATTCTGAACTATTGCCAAAAAAACTATAGAATCTGGCTACTGTCCAACATAAATGAAGACGTGCTCCCAATTTGCATCACTGACCAAGAGATGGATGAAATGTTTCTGGTGCATTCTGATGCCATTCGACGTGCAATCATATAGGTAATGGGTCATGAGAACTTCAACCCACAAACTAAACAATTTTTGTTTCCTTCATAGCTAGTGTCTATATTTCTGTCGAATGCAATGAACCTCCTTCAGTCCCCTCATTTATTAGAAATTTTGGCATTCAAAGTGGTTCAACAACAGTTTTGGGTTGCCAACAAACTAAAGCATGCTATGCAAAATTATGACCTCTGGAATGGCCACGCGTTGATTGGGGGTTTGTTTACCACTCATCAAATTCTACACAACCACAGATTCTTAGTGGCGTTTAATGGAGCCAAGAGGGCAATAGAAATGCAGAATGCACAGATTATGAGAAATGCATTCCAAGAGAATGGGCATGTCCTTGGAGCTCTGTTGGAGGGGAAAAAAATGGCTACAATTCTCATGCTAACAGACCTTCTGGGGTTACCAAAATTATCATGATTGCCTAGGCACATCAATCCCCAGAGACCTCAGGCAAGGCATGAAGAAACTCCAAGCTATAATCTACAGTGAAATGACTCTTGGGCCCTGGAGAATAGACCCAGTTTACAAACTCCCCACTGTCTGGCCCAGGTGTCGGGTACAACATCCAAACAGGTGTCGGGTGCTACTACCAACTTGGGTCAGGAAGGAAGAAATTAGGAAACACATGGAAGCGTGTAGGGTACCTTATCCCTAGAACTAGAACCAACTGGATGTTCTTCAGGTTGGGGACCATGACTTACGCCACCACATGAGCAGAAGAACATGGTGGATTGCAGTTGGGATATGGATGCAATAGAGGATGGTGCAATGGTGTCAGTTGTGGAGTGGCCACACCATTTGCATCACTCTGTAGATGATGATGTGATGCAAGAGTAAAGAAAGTAACTACTGGTGAAGAATTTTTTTGCAAATATGTATAGTCATTGTTATAGTTGGTACCTCGACCGTGCCTAATTTTGTAGAATGCTAAACTTTATGTTATAATGGGCTTGAGATGATATAAAGTCTTATTTTGGGATATCTATGGGTTGGTTACCATGGGTTGGGATTTTGATGTCAGTGGTGCCCGACGATGATCAAATCTAACACTGACACTACCCAGTACCATCACCGACACTGATCAGAGACATCGACACCATCTAGAACTGACACCGATACTGGCCAGCATTGACACCAACAAAAACAACAACTATCACTGATGCTACTAAGAACCGACACCGACAGACTGACCAAAATAACCGACAAGCAATCTCGGCCAACAGGGTTACCCAATCGATAACACCAATGACCTGAATTGACCAGACAGTTTTATACAAATAATGACTGAAAAGAATGACTAATGTAGAAGGGTGGTGTTTTTTATTCTTAAATATAAATAATGTATTGTATCTGAGCAAGGATTCTAAGTTTTCTTTCTGGTTCTTTCCTGGATGAGCTCTTGAACCAGTTTTTATTATTATATATATTTAGTGGCCTGTCCACTTTTGCTTAAAAAAAAAATTATTTATTTATAATTTGTAATATTTTTTGTTTTGATGAAATAATCAAATAAAATTTGATGATACCTGTTAGAATGAATTTAGAATAACTAAGAGGGGAGGGGTGAATCAGTTATCCTCAGGTCTAGATGTAGTAAATAAAAACTTTATGTATTTTAGATCTACTTGGAAGCAGTAGCATATGTCAACAACTTTAATCATGCATTTTACTGTCTATTGAAATTAGCTTGTAGAAACATAACAGTAAAACAAACCATAAGCATTCACACAAGTTGACACAAGTATTTAACATGGAAACCCAATATGGGAAAAACCACCAGTAACATGCTACCAAGTTTTCACTCTTCTAAAGTGAGCTCTGTGAGGAGCCAACCCTATTAAAGGTTACAATAACACACTGTTAGGTGTGACCTGGTTAAAGGATTTAATCACCCTGTCAGGAGTGGCCTTGCTAGAGGACTTAGAACATTCCACCTAAATGTCACCTTGTTAGAGGATTTATAGAAATGACTGTTAGGTCAACCTTGTTAAAGGATTTAACTAATACAATGGTTAGAAAGTAATCAGAAGATGTGATCTGATACATACAACTTACTTTGCAAATTCAGATCCAATTACAGCTCTAATGTTAACTTACTAGATAGCCTGCATTGTCATTTCAACCTTCTGATCTTCTTGGAAATCCGTCAAGAAATCACACATGCAACTCTCTACTTCTGTATTCAGCCTTCGCTGCTAGATCATGCCAAATAGTAAATCAATTATGTAACCCTTTTGCATACATACATGTACTTCACATTTAGCATCACACTTTAGCATACTAAATGAATAACCCCTTGAGGTTATCATATACCTCTCTGTCTAGGTCAAATAAAACTTTTTCCTTTTAAACAAGATCATAGATCTTAGGTTAGGTCAGATCCAATAGATCATTCCATCTTTGCATTACATTTACTTCTCCAAAGTAGTCTCTAATTAAATCTTGAAACCATGTATTAATTATGGTTACCCATACATTAAATGACATGGATCAATCTTTAATTACATTACATATCCTAATAAAATAAACTAAGTCGGCCAGAGATCTCAAATATCATCATTAATCCAATTACTATAAGTTGGCCAACATCATTGTTTCCACTCAGCAATTTCATTGGTGCTTGACATTGAACAACTTTGCTTGTCACAAGCAACTTTGCTCAGCACAAGCAACTTTTCTCGGCACAAAACAACTAGAAAAACCGTCTTTGAAAGATAAACAACTAATTGCTTTGCTAGAGTGCCAAATGATCAAGTACCCTTTTATTTTCCTTACATCAACCATTCACTTGGTATTATTGTTAAATCTTCTTCATCAACAATAGATATGGTACTCAAACAGATAACAATAGTCTCACCAGTTAAGGTTTGACAGCAATGACAAAATAACAATTGCTTGCATTGTCACTTTCCAACAATCTCCCTCTTTCGAATTGATGGCAACACAAAATATTAAAAAAATGATTTAACAAGCATAGTTACCAACCAATCCAAAAATTCACCTGTGTTCCTTGATATGAACAAATCTTCATTAATGTCTTTAGTTTCATTCTGATTCTTATCTGTAAAACATTTGTCCCTCTGTGTCTATAATCAAACTATAATCATCTGTGTCTAATCATCTGTAGACTCCCTATGAGTAGATAATCACTTGAATGTTTTCAATAGTAACTTTTGCCTCTTTGTAATCTTTCCCTCTTGGTAATCTCTCTTTCTAGGCAATCTCTCCCTCTTTATAGGAAATCTCTCCCTCTTTGACAACAATGCCAAAGACGTCGATATAATTATCATGTAGATCTTTAGTATCATGCTGATCTTGTCATCTTGATTATGACTGATTTTATTTTCTGTCCTTGTCCAACTTCACAACTTTAGCCGGCATCCTTAATTGTGACTAACTATGCATCAATGTGTCAAGTATTCTGAATGTAATATTTGATGCAACAGTAGCATATAGAACTTAATTATCCTTAGTTAGGGGAATCACCCCCATTTTACCTTGTAGATACTCATGAGCATCCTTGGGTAGTGATTTTGTGAATATGTCTGTTAATTGTTCTTTAGTGTTCACATAATCTAGTCTCACTTCTTCATTCTGAACTAGCTCCCTCAAGTAGTGATACTTGATAGCTATATGCTTTGTCTTTGAGTGCATAACAGGATTTTTAGAAATATTAATAGCATTCGTGTTATCACAATATATGACAACTGGGTCAGTGATTTCTTCCTTCATACCTTTTAGTAGTATCTTCAACCACACAATGTTAGAAAAATTTACTGATGCTGCCACATACTCAGCTTCAGCTGTAGATTGTGAGGTGCATTTCTGTTTCTTACTTGTCCATGAGATCAATCTTTTTCCTAAAAGAAATGCTCCACTAGTAGTGCTTTTCCTATCATCAACATTTCCAGCCCAATCAAAGTTAGTGTAAACTCTAAGTTCAAACTTGTCATTCTTCTTGTAGTATAGACCATAGTCATTAGTTCCTTTTAAATATCTTAGAATCCTTTTTACTTCCATCATGTGAGTTTCCTTGGGGTTAGCAGAAAACCTTGCAACAATTCCAACAGCTAGGGCAATATCAGGTCTACTATGTACAGCATACTGTAGTTTTCCAATCATTGATCTGTATAGTGTTTGGTTCACTTCTTTTGTGTCATCATCTTTTGTCAACTTTTGTCCAGTAGCCATGGGTGTACTCACTGGTTTGGAATCTTCCATTCCAAAAAATTTCAGTATCTCTTTGATATATTTAGATTGAGTGATATAGATACCATTCTTCATTTGATAAATTTGTAAGCCAACAAATAATTTTATTTCACCAAACATAGACATCTCAAACTTAGTTTGCATCTCTATTACAAATTTACGGCATAACACATCTTTTCCACTAAATATGATGTCATCTACAAAAATTTTAGCTAATAATGTACCTTTTCTTTCATCTGTCTTCCAGTATAGGTTATTGTTGTCATTGGTTCTTGCAAATCCAATCTTGATCAGATAACTGTGCAATCTCTCATACCATGCTCTTGGCACTTGCTTCAGTCCATATAATTCTTTGTGCAATCTGCAAACCATATTCCTTTTGTTTGGGTCAACAAAAGCATCAGCTTGCTCAATATACACTTCTTCTTCCAAGATACCATTGAGAAATGCAGATTTCACATCCATCTGATAAAATTTGAATCCTTTATAGGCTGCATATGCAAGTAAGGTTTTGAAACCTTCCAATCTTACAACTGGGGTGAAGGTTTCACCATAGTCAATTCCTTCCTCCTGTACATAACCCTTGCATACCAGTCTAGCTTTGTTTCTTGTCACATCTCCATGTTCATTGAGCTTGTTCCTGAATACCCACTTTGTGCCAATTACATTTTTATCCTTCGGCGTAGGTACAAGTGTCCAGGTCTTGTTCTTCTCAATCTATCCAATTTCCTCATTCATTACTTGTATCCAATCTTCATTTTCTAAAGCATCTTTCACTATTTTGGGCTCAAATTCACATAACAGACATGTGTCATTTTTCAACTTACTTTGTGTCATAATAGTAGAATCCTTTGATCCAATGATTTGATCAGAATTGTGATTTCTTCTCACATATTTTTCTAGAGTGGGCTCAGTCCTTGCTATAGGTTCATTTTTTGTATTAAGGTCTGGTTGATTTTGTGACTCAACATCTCCATCAGATAGCTCGGCATTCATTTGTTGTTGCTCAACAACTCCACTCTATGACTCGGCAGGTGCATGCTATTGCTCAATAGTATTCTTAGGTAGTGAATTAGAATCTTCCTCATCCAGATATATGAATGATCTATAGCTTTCAGGCTCTTTTGTACTTTTAGCTTCATTTATTTATGCAAACTCATCAATTCTTACATTTGCACTTTCAACAATTTTGTTAGTATTAGAATTCAAACATTTGTATGCTTTGCTTTTCGTTGAATAACCAAGGAATATTCCTTCTTCTCCTTTAGCATCAAGTCTTCCATTTATGTTGTTCTTCAGTATAAAATATTTGCTTCCAAATACTTTAAAATACTTTACACTAGGTGCATAACCATACCAAAGTTCATAAGGTGTAGCATTTGTACCTTTCTTGACTTGAATTCTATTCAGTGTATAGACTGCAGTACTTACAGCTTCTTTCCAATATTTCTGTGCAACATTTTTCTCCATCATTAGTGTTCTTGCACAGCCCATGATAGATCTGTTCCTTCGTTCAACAATACCATTTTGTGGAGGAGTCCTGGGTGCGAACATCTATCTCTTTATGCCTTAGTCATTGCAGAACCTGTTAAACTCATTATAAATAAACTCTCCACCTTTGTCAGATCTTAAGCATTTCAAAATTTTTCCTATTTCCTTTTCAACTTTAGCTAAGTACCATTTAAAAAACTGGAATGCATTAGCTTTTTCCTTGAGAAACATTACAGTCATCATCCTTGAATAATCATCAACAAATAGAATAAAGGATCTAGCACCACAGTAGCTTCTTTCTCTAATGGGACCATAGAGATCAATATGGACTAATTCCAGAATTTCCTCTGATATATGTGTTTTACTCTTGAAACTAGACTTAGTCATCTTTCCTAGTTGACATTGTTTACACATAGCATTCTCAGGTTTCTTTAACTTAGGTAGCCCTCTATCTTTTTTCAATTTACTTATGCTTACCAAGTTATCAAAGTTCACATGACACAACCTCTTATGCCATAACCAAACATCATTGTATTGTGCAAACAAACATGTTTCTTTAGATAATTCTAGATAAAATAAGTTACCTTTAGTATGATCTCCACTTCCAACTAATTCTCCAGTAGAATCATAGATCTTTACTTTTCTGTGATGGAATTCAACTTTGTAACCAGAAGTGTTCAGCTGTGCAACACTCAGCAAATTATATTTAAGATCATCAACCCAATACACATTATCACATCTGATTTTTTCAGTTAGGTTAATCAATCCTTTACCTTTGATAAGACATAGTGCATCATTACCAAATTTTGCATGTCCTCCTTTGCATTGGTTTAGGGTTTCAAACTTATCTTTGTCACCACTCATATGATGGGAACAACCACTATCAATGATCTATTGATCACTTTTACTTATGTAAGAGACTAATGTAGTTTTCTCATCATCATCAGAATCTTCTTTCATTGCAACATAAACAACTTCTATATCATTGTCATCAGAATTATCAGTGTCATTGTCAGAAGTTTCTTCAGCAATATAACAAGATTTCTTACCTTTGTATTTGTAATACTTATATTTCCTGAAGTCTAGGTCATCCTTTCTGTCTTTGTATTCTTTGTATCTATTGTCCTTTCTTTCATCCTTTTTGTTCTTATCAGGACATCTAGCAGCTATATGACCAACTTTATTGCATGAAAAACAAATAATAAGAAGTTTACCTCTGTATTTTCCTTTTCCTCTGGATAGCCTTTTTTCCATAAGTGCTTCAATTTCTTCAAGATCATCATCAGTAGTGTCACTATCATTGTTCACATGTTTCTTTCCTTTCTTAGATTTACTGAGAACAAACTATGATCTTAAAGTAGAATCAATCCCTTGTGGATTATAGTTATCATAATTTAACATTTCAAATGCAGTGAGTTTGCCTATCAGATTTTCCATATTCAAATTATTGTTAGGATTACATCTCAATTCTTGAATTGTAGAAACTCTAATAGGATATACAAGAAATAAAGTTCTCAGTACCTTGCTCATAATAGTGTTCTCATCAATTATTCCATTAGCTCCTCCAATGCAATTTAAAACTTCTTTTACTCTACCACAATACTGACTAACATTTTCTCCTTCTTGCATTTTCATTTCATCAAACTTACCTCTTAGACTTTCTGATTTAGCTCTTAGCACATTCGTGTCTCCACCATAGATAGTTGCAAGTTTGTCCCACATCTCCTTTGCATTTGTGCAGCTCTTTATATCATCAAATTCTGAATAGCTCAATGAGGAGGCGATCTATAACATTGCTTGATTGTGCTCTTGCTTTTCTTTTAGTTGTGCAGATGTGAGAGGAGTAGAAGGTGGTACATAGTCATTTTCAATAAGTCTCTTGGCATCATCTCCAATACCATCTAGATGCAGTTTCATCAAGCTCTGCCATGCAGGGAAGTTATCTTTGTTCAGCTTGGGAACCTCCTTTTTATACATCTTGATCTTTTCGCTCCAAGTACCTTCAAAATATTTTTAGGAGGCCAAAGCTATGATATCAATTGTTAGAATGAATTTAGAATAACTAAGAGGGGAGGCGTGAATCAGTTATCCTTAGGTCTAGATGTAGTAAATAAAAACTTTCGGTATTTCAGATCTACTCGGCAGTAGTAGCATATGTCAACAACTTTAATCATGCAGTTTACTATCTATTAAAATTAGCATGTAGAAACATAACAGTAAAACAAACCATAAGAATTCACATAAGTTGACGCAATTATTTAACGTGGAAACCTAATATGGGAAAAATCACCAGTAACATGCTACCAAGTTTTCACTCTACTAAAGTGAGCTTTGTGAGGAGCCAACCTTGTTAAAGGTTACAATAACACACTGTTAGGTGTGACCTGGTTAAAGGATTTAATCACCCTATTAGGAGTGGCCTTGTTAGAGGACGTAGAATTTTCCACCTGAATGTCACCTTGTTAGAGGATTTATACAAATGACTGTTAGGTCAACCTTGTTAAAGGATTTAACTGATACAATGGTTATAAAGTAATCAGCAGTTGTGATCTGATACATACAACTTACTTTGAAAATTCAGATCCAATTATAGCTCTGATGTTAACTTACTAGATAGCTTGCATTGTCATTTCAACCTTCTGATCTTCTTGGAAATCCGTCAAGCAATCACACATGCAACTGTTTTCTTCTGTATTCAGCCTTCTTTGCTAGATCATGCCAAACAGTAAATCAACTATGCAACCCTTTTGCATACATACATGTACTTGACATTTAGCAGCACACTTCAACATACTAAATGAATAACCCCTTGAGGTTATCATATACCTCTCTATCTAGGTAAGATAAAACTTTTTCCGCTTAAACAAGATCGTAGATCTTAGGTTAGGTCAGATCCAATGGATCATTCCATCTTTGCAATACATTTACTTCTCCAAAGTAGTCTCTAATTAAATCTTGAAACCATGCATTAATTACAATTACCCATACATTAAATGATGTGGATCAATCTTTAATTAACATTACATATCCCAATAAAATTAACTAAGTCGGCAAGAGATCTCAAATCTCATCATTAATCCAATTACTGTAAGTCAGCCAACATCACTGTTTCCACTTGACAATTTCACTGGTGCTCAGCATTGAACAAATTTTCTCGTCACAAGAAACTTTGCTCGGCATAAGCAACTTTTCTCAGCACAAGAAAGTTTTCTCAGCACAAGCCAAACTTGCTCGGCACAGAACAACTAGAAAAACTGTCTTTGAAAGATAAACAACTAATTGCTTTGCCAGAGTGCCAACTGATCAAGTACCCTTTTATTTTCCTTAACTCAACCTTTCACTTGGTATTCTTGTTAAATCTTCTTCATCAACAATAGATATGGTACTCAAACAGATAACAATAGTCTCACTAGTTAAGGTTTGACAACAATGACAACATAACAATTGCTTGCATTGTCACTTTCCAACAATACCAAGAAAAAATGTATGGTGCAGAGTTCAATATAACTCTCATAGAAGAGGACAAGAGAATTGGCTTCCAACAAGTCTATAAAGTTGTGGATAAAATAATAAGAATTTCATAAGGTTCCACTGATGGATTCATCATGGTAAGTAAGCTAAATGATGATTATTTCAAATTTAATTATTTACCATTTAGTTTATTTGATGTTAAGGTCCAACATAAAGTGAGTATATTCATTTTAAGGAAGAAAAAAATGATAACATGAATGCGTATGAAATTGGAATGTAGCCTGTCGATTCTGGTACACAACCTATGCATGATGATGTTGGTTCAGATGTGCATCACAGTGATGGAGGTATACATTTTCTATTCAATTTTTTATATGTAATTATTAATACATGTAAACATCTTAAATTGATTGGTGTAGTAATACAAATTTAATTACAATAGGTGTTTGGATTAATGTAACAATTTGTATTGCAACTGCATAGAGTGTAGAGGCCGCTGTTAATGAGCAAGTTGAAGTTGAGGCCTGACAACATGATCTGGAAGTTGATGATGTTACTAGATCAGGTAAATAGCTATACGATTATGTCCTTTAAAGTACTAAAATACTTGAAAAAAATTATAATAAAATATTTTTAATCTAACCCTTTTATATGTTATTGCAGATGACCCCCCTTTGCATCAACAGAGAATTAGGCATGCATTGAGATCTGATGAGAGGGTAGATGATCATGATGACACCGATGCTCCTCTTAACGATTTTAAATTGAGAAAATTAAAGAAAAAATAAATGATTGTCATCTATGCATTTTAATTGATAATGACTGATTTTTATGTGCCAATGAATTTAATTATGTGCTATTGAATGTTCATAAATTTTATAATGTGTTAATGAATGTTAATGAATGTTATTGTGTGATAATTATTGAATGTTACATTTTATAAATGGATAAAATAATGAATTAATGTTATATGCTAACAGGGAATTTTGAGTGATGTTAAGTGGGGGAGTGGGGCCAAATGAGATTCCACCTTCATGTGGTTGGCCATGTTTAGTATAGAATATAAAAATATTCTAAAAACAAAGTGAATCTCAATAAGGTTGTTCTTTATCTAGGGTTTAAAATTTAGCATTTATCCCACTCTCAATATTCCAAGGATTCAAGTGGTATTCTGATATTGGTTTCTCTATCTCCCACTAACATCTTGTCTTTCTCCTAATAACTCTTACCGAGCTCTGATACCACTTGATGCAGATCTTATAGCTTCACTTTTCCTCTAGGACTGAATCTCTCAAATTTTGAAGTAGATCTCTTACTATAGTCTCTACACCTTTGAAAACAATATGCTCTACACCTTTGAAAACAACTTCTAACTTCAATATAGCATCCAAACTTGATGATTCAAGTTCCTATTTTGGGTAGATTTGGACAATCACTCCCAATGAACCTACTTGGGTACACACCAAATATTTGTAAAACACAAGAGGCTATGCAAAATTGAGCATTGATCTACAATACAAAGTCATCATGAAAACCATGGAAACCATGATGTAATAAAATTTTGGGACAATCAAGATAAGTGGTGACATGAAATAAGGACCCAAAAAAAAATGTCATTCGATGTTTTCAAGTTGACCCCTAATCTTTTCATCCCTCACCTTTAGCTTTTCAATAAGCCTCTTGAGATGGTGATGGTCTAAAACCCTAGTATGGTTTGCATTCCTCCCCAATTCATAGTTGTTGTAGATTGAATCTCCTGTTAAAAAATTCCATAATATGCAAGTCATCATCCCAATATTCCTTCACAATAGCACAACTTCCCCAAATCCTCTAGCATTTGAGCCCCTTTGTTCACCTCTTCATAAGCCCATTCTTGAAAGTGAGGATGATAACCTAGAGACCATTCTATGACTCTATTGTGTTGTTGAAGTCTTCTTCTTCTTCATTAATGGAAAATAAACAATTCAATAAATTCAATGCCATCATTTTGAGGGCATCACAATTGCGCAAATGGAGAACTAAATTGCTTTGATGCACCATAGAAAGCGAGACCCTCCATGGTGCAGGACACCTAGGAATTGATTTTTCTTGTTTTGTTTTCAATTTAATAAGAGGATGTATCTAAACCATCCTAGTGATTTGTCTTGGTCCATCTTGTGTGGACAAGGAGCTTTTGGTACATTGATAAACCAAGGGTTCCTTAGTTCACTGGACTGTCTTTGTCTTTTGTGTTTTAGGTGTTTTATGCAATAATGCTTCTAAGTTGCAGAAGTATCTAATGTCATGTTTGACCATGATTTATCTTTTATTAGTTGTTTTGGGTCATGTTCCATCCATTTTCGATGCTATACCAACTTTGTTGTAAGTGGTTGACAAAATATTGTCAATTTTGCATTTCCTATCAATGCAACTTTTCAAAATGCTGCTCGAATGTTGCAACTCACCTCCCAACTGTCTCAACCACATTTGGATTGGTTGAATCAGTTATGGGATTGTATTTATGTATTTTTGTAGCTGGTATAGTCAGGATTTTTTGGTACAGTTACATTCTAAAGTAGTTTTGAATGAAAACCATTATTTTTTGAGTATTATCTGCATTGTACAGTCTTGTACAGGCATCACTGTCTGATCAAGTGATACCAAAATATTTGTTGATGACTTTTATTCTTTTTTTTTCACTTGGTTTGGTTTGATTTGGTTTTCATTGGCGTAAGTTAGACTTGGTAATTTGTATCTGCAGGTCTGAAACCTTACATTTTTGTGGTCTATGATCACTGTGCATATCTAGAAAGGAAGAGAAGAATTACTAGCATTAGTGACATTAGTTTGAGAAGCTAGATTTGTAATGTAGACATTTTTTTTTTAGTCATTGTACTAGGTGAATTGAAAGTTGATCAATTTATTCAAATCAACTAGAAGGTTGTTTTAGCACCAGGGCCTTTTGGGTAGGTTGCAATTAGCTATTTTTAGCTATCTACTTTACCTGCCTGAGATTTTTTGAGGGTTATTTATGTTTATATTACTATATTTAGATGTCTTATTAAGGAGATGTGACTTTGTGGACCCTTAATAATAGATCTATTGTTGTCTGATAGTTATTGTTATTAGGAATCTATCTAAGATTGCTTGAGTTAGGATTTAGTGTTTATGGACACAACTATGTAATAAGATTATTTTGCATGCAAACAAACTATTCTTAGCCTAGGTAGTTGAGAATTTATTTGAATTTCATAGTCATAGAATGTTTTACAATCCTTATAAGTGACATATGCAATTAATTTTCAAAGCTTAATGTTCATGCCCAATTGTTGCTGAAATAATTGCTCATCGAGTTCTTGCTTTTCGATATCAATTTTCTTGCAAGTTAAGTAAGACCTACTAATTATTGGAAGCTTTGTATTGCATATTTTACTAGAGGGAGTGATGCATATTTATATGAAATTTTGATTCATTTTCCTTCATAACAGTGTTCTCCATTTCAATCTTTTTTTCGGTGATTTCTAGTCTTTTCTTTTAGCTGAAAATTACTTGTCTTCATAGAATTTTAGGTTTATTCTGCAGTAGATAGAAAAGATAAAATATCATTTAACATAGAAGAGTTGAATAGCATTGTTCCCTAGATTGAGAAAAAAGTTTCTTTTCTTAAACATTTATTTGTATTGTATACTTAAAATCCTAGCTAGTTCTAGGTTTATAAATTGTAGTGTTACGGAATATAGCATTTCCTTTACTCTTTTAAAATGAAAAATTCATATAATTTGAAGAACAATTCTACTGTACCTATTATATTTTTTCCATAGTAGAAAGTGTGATTTTAAATTCTAACATTTCCAATCAATAAAGAATGAGATGGCCCAGTTGTTTTCCATAGGGTGATTTCCAACAATGTATGCTATTGGAAATGTAATCCACACTTGAAAATTGGTTTTGGATTGTTTTAACTTTGTATTGCCATATATTCACATTTCTTTTGTGCAATTTAGGTCAGGAAGTATCCTATATCAAATTCAACTTCTCTAATAATTAAGAACATCCTATGGATTTAGGTGTTGAGTACCAATGCCCAGTTTCCATTTTGTTAGTATAAAATTCTAGTTAACTCTTGTATTGACTTCCAGTGGATTGAATGATACAATTGTGGAGGCTCAACTAAGGATGCGTCATATTCCACCTCAACTTCCATTTGAAAATCTATTAAAAGTATGGGTTGTCAAATAATCGTCTACTTATATTGGTAACTCTTTTCATGCTTAATCATTTCTCATCTCTTTTAGTTAACTGTGGCATCACTCACTATCTAACAAATTCTAACTCTAGTTTTGAAGTATTTCTGATTTTCCTACTAGGTTTGCCCTTTTGTCAATGGTTTCAAAACATTTCTTGTAAAACTGAAGGAGAGTGACCTAGAAGATTAATTTTCTTTCTAAAATTGAAAGCATTTTGTTTTAGGAAAAAACATAGAGTAGTATGGGAAGTAAGTTTCTAAACTTGTTTCTGTCCAAGATCAACCTTAAAGAGGAAGGATACAAAATCCAATTTTTTAATATTTATAAAATTCATAGAAATCTTAAAAGGGAATATCAAGACAAGTTTAATTTATTTATCACTACATGAGCATGCACCTATAATTTTATTGAAATATTTTACTTTCTATTTAAATAATACACTCATGTAGTGTGTTACTTGAACCATAATGGTCACTTTCATTATAGTAATAGTATAATAAAAATTTATTAAGACGTTCTTTAATACTTTCTAGACACAACTTTTCTATTCAGCTAATGGTAGTGAGTTCTTTTTCTCAAGGTTGTGGAGGATACAACCTACAATTATTTTCATTGTTTGCACTTTGATTAATTTATTAGAATCTAATATTGACATCTCCATATTTGGTCATTTTAGATGGGAACAATCTAATGCATATCTCCATTTTTAATGCACTTTTTAATGACACCATACGAGGATGTCTTTTGAGTCTTTGGTTTTTGACCATGCCAACAAAAAACTTCAGCTAGCAACAATTTTGTTTTAATTTTGAAGCTACATGTATGGTTAATGTCCCAAATAGGCAATTTCATGATGTCTTGTTTGTTCCCGAGTTCAGCATAAGTCTCATTCTAGTTACTAAGTTATGTCAAAAATACCATAAAGTGGATTTCCATTGACATGCTTGTTCCATTAAAATTGTGTCTACAAGAAATTTGATGAATTTTACTCATACAAATTTACTCAACATAACTAATTAAATTGAAGCTATGCTATGATTTTTGCTTCTAGTAGAAATCTGTGACATGAAAGTTTAGGATGCATGCACTTCAATAGGATTTCTTTATGATAGTTCTTGGTCAGATAAAACACCTAATACTACGCACTTAAATATTTATTTGGTTTTGGCTGTGAAGAATTTTTGCATGTTCCAAAAAAAAAGAATAAACATAAAATTAATAATTTTACCTATATTTTTCTTAGTACAATGATAAATGTAAGGTATTTATATACGATCTTAACACTAACAAATTTAAAGTTAAAATCTAAGTTACCAATTTGGGTGCGAGTGTGTGGTTGCGCGAATTTTGTTTTTTGGGGGTTTTGGATGCATTTGTGTGTGTGTGTGTGTGTGTGTGTGTGTGTGTGTGTGTGTGTGTGTGCGTGCGTGTGTGCGTGCGTGCAAAGAAATGCAATAAATATACAAAATTAAACTATTTGATAGTATGATACTTCACCATTGATCAAGATATCTGATAAATATTCAAATTTCAAATGTCATATCATATATCGTTATACATCTATGTTCACGATTCCAATGCAAATCAAAACATTATTACAATTACAAAATCAAAATTTAGTTCATGATTCAATGTTCAATAATCAAAATCATAAGGATTTACAAAAAAAATGTTAAAAACTAATATAAAGCACAGGTTATAAAGTGCTTTTAAGTTGTTTTTAAAAATAAAATGTCAAAATATGAGTCTAGGTGCACGGATGCATTCAGATGCTCATGGATGCTCTGTGGATGCTCATAGGAAGAGCATACAGGGCACCTAGATTCTCTCTGGATGCATTACACAATGCATCCAGAGAGCATCCGGGTGCCCTGGATGTGCTTCCTCTGAGCATCCATAGGGCATCCGGGTTCGCATCCGGATCCAAATGCATCCATTGGTGCATCCAACCCTTATGCCAGCGAATCAGTAACTAAGGTTTCAAGAAATGTATGCATTTCTGAAAATGGGTTTATGATTGTTCTTTTACTTCTAAGTTTATTGATCTATTGCTCGTGAAATAATATGAATGCTTGATGTAGTTTATATATGGCACATGGATAGTCTTTGATTTTTATCATTCAGATTCTGTCTTATTTCTATGGATGATTTTAACATTTATGTTGTTCACTCTAGTTTTCTATCTCATCCTTGGTGAATCTTACTGTTAATTACTTCAATCTAATGTTGGTAAAGGAGCTCTACCATTAGTTCCTTGGGTGTCATATTTTTTCATAGATTTAGTTTTGTTTTTGCAATATTCATGATAAAATCTATTCACATAAATTGAATTGGTTTCATTGTGAATATGTAGATGAACAAATACCTTGATCTTATATTTTTTCCACAGGCAGGTAGAAAGGTGAATAACTTTTCTTTTGAGTAAAGGAGGTACTGCATATCCTGCATGCTACCCCTAAACAATTGCTTTCACTAGACAAATTTCATGAGTTATCAGATTGTAATACGCATTATTTATTCATACTTGAAGAAGCTTGGGTTAGGCATTATATCTTCCTTGAAATTACTATGTTCCTTAGGTTCATATTTTAAGGAAGATAAAAAGGATAAAAGAGCGTTTTTTAGGTTACAACCAAGCAAAATGTGAATTGGTATGAAACCTCCATGGTCGATGCTGATAAGGTTTTTTTTTCAAAATTTCCATATAATATTACTCATAATTTATAATCCTATGTTTGGAGCTCATGACCAAGCCTTGGAGAAATCCAAATCTTGCCAATCCACCACTTGAAGTACTCACGATTTTTTGGATGTTAACATAAGAAAGAAAATTTTGATGAGATCCTTGTAAATATTGTCAAGAAAATGGACATGGACATTTATTCATATAGTATCATTACTTTTACTGCTGGTAAATACTACAGCTTGTAGTAAGTTTTTGAGTATTAAACATGATTTATGCAAGAATTGGATCCTTTCCTTCTATGAACAAAATTACTATTGAGAATCTCAAGTTCTGTAAAAGAATAGAACTACTAAAATTTCGGACTACTTTAGGCACAAAATTGAATTTGTTGCACATCATGTAGCTAGCTCTATGAACTCCTTCACCTTAATTGGTGCCTTTTCAGCTCTGAGAATGATAATAGATTATTTGAATAAACATATTAAAGGTCGAGTTAATTGTTGGCTTTGTAGGTGTATAATTGCTAAAATACCTTTCCTTGTTTTTAAATTTTGATTTTTTTTCTACTTAGGGTCTTAATGAAACTTTGACTATACAAGTGGATGGAGCTGATAGAAGAGGTCACAAAAAAAAAAAAAAATGAAGCTTCGCTTGCAGCCTGATCTAGGTGTAACTCTTTCACTTTTGTGCAAGGACCCCAAAACAACAATTGTTGTTATAAGTGGAAGTGAGAGGAGTGTGTTAGATGAGGTATACGATTAAATATTATAGATAGATCCTTTATTATAGATAGATACTTTATAATAGATAGATCCTTTATTGAGTGGAGTAAACAAATATTGTGAGCTTTCCATATTCTTTAAGTGTTTTGTCATAATTTTATTTGTCAAAAGTTTGAATTAGGGATTAAGCATTTGTCACAATTTTATTCGTACATTGATGAGACTCAATGATCAAGAGTTTTTAGATTCTGAGAAGATGTATATTCATTGGAGGCTAGAAGGGATATTTGTGGATATTTTCTAGATGTATAAAATTCTAGAGAATGTCTTCTTTACTGAGCTGAGGTGGGACAAAAGTGAGGATGAGGGTTTTCAGATTAAGTACAAGTGCAGAGATGATGATTTAGTAACCTATGTCTATAAAACCTTCACATATCCCTTCCCTTCTTTGGCCTCCAATTAAACCTCTTCTTAGATTCTAGAAACTTTGGATATTGTCTCTCATCCATGTATGAAATGTGCTAGTGATCATATAAAATTCCTTCAGGCCTCCACTATTGATGAGCTGCACAAGTGTAACATGTTTTTGCGATACTGGGATCAATTATGAGAAGATAAAAAACAAGATAATATTATTGTATCTTTTGTTTCTTTTATCCATTCATATTTTCTTCCTTCTCTTCATCTTTAGTAATATATTGGATACTTTGTAGTTTACATAAAGGCAAGGCATTGATTATTCTCGATGATCGATAGGTATAAGTCTTCCAGGCCTTACGCAGTAGCTAGGACTTAAGATAGTAGAGATCAAGAGAGAATTATAGTTTTTCTTTGTCTTTGATACATACGATTAAGGAGAATTTCTACCTTTCATTATCTCATCAAATGTGGTGATCTGAAAGAATTTAATAGATAATATTTTAATGTATACCGTACATTATTTTAGTTTGATGCTACTTGAATTTATCTATTTCCCACACTTGCTGACTATGGAGATAGTGATAAATAAGCATCCCGCCTATGTCTTGAGTAATGGGGGCAATGGGAGATGCTTCATTATCACTATCCTCATAGTTGACAAGTGCACGAAGTAGATAAATTGGTGTAATGTCAACTTAAATAATATACGTTATCATGAAAATATTCTATTAAATTCTTACAAATCCCTGTATTTGATGAGCTAATGAAAGGTAGACCATTTTTTTAGTAATATGGACCAAAGATGGAGACCCTATATGATAGTCTCTTGAGCTTTGTTATCTTCAGTGTGCATGTTCATCGCTTTTTGACACTTATGACAACTATTTCCACAACAGTGCTATATGTACAATGGGTATTCCTGTCATAAATTCATTGCATGTCCGTCGACATCTCGATAGGTTTAATGTCGGATAGACTAAATTTGCAATAACTAAGTTTGATGGTAGTGCTATACATCAGACGGGTTGCCCTGTTGAAAGGTCATTGCATGTTCGTCAGCATCCCTACAGATATAACATCGAAGATACTACATTTTTGACAGCTAGGTTCAATAGGAGTACTATACGTTTGACAGGTTATCGTGTCAGATAGTTAATGCATATCTATCAACATCCTGATAGGTATAACATCAGAGAGACTCAATTTGTGATAGATAAGTTTTACGGGACTACTATACATATGATGGGTTTTTCTATCGGACAGTCACTACATATCTTTCGATATTTCGACAGGTATAATGTTGGAGAGACTCTATTTTTGACATATAGTTTTGACAAGAATGTTATACGTCCAAAGATTTTTCTGTCGGTGTTCTGATAGATGTATCGTATCAAATGCTATAATAAGTTTCTATTAGCATGGTAAGTTCTAATGGATAGAGATGTTGGAATACCGACAGTTACCACTTCTATAGCAATTTCCAATGAAATAACCTTGATGACTACAATTGTCAAATTGCTGACAAATAAACATTGAAAATTGATGTGGGAATAGAGTCTTGTTTCTACTATAGATTCAACATGGATCTGCTCTAAGATATTTCTCCTAGATCTCTTAGGGTATTCACAACCCTAAACTGAGGTTAGTCGCTATTAGCTTTACCTCCGCTTCAAGACTCGGTCCTCATCGACATGTTATTCATCTTCCTCACTAAACCTACACTAATAGATTCATTCTACTCACTCAATCAATGTTTTAAGAACATTTCTTTCATTCTCTTCCCTAGCTAGACTATTACCAAGCTCGCCTAGGGTAAGATCTCCAGACTCGTAACTATTTCTTCTCCTACCAAAAACAAAAAGGAAACTATGTACAAGGCCATTCTCGAGTTCCATCTTAACACATGATTCTCACTATGGATTCAGGAACCTCGAGGGGCCATTATTGTTTACAACCCAGAACAGGTGAAGTGGTAACAATTTTAAAAATAGAAATAAAGTAAACTAATCTACTTGCATTCAAAATGAAAAAACAAAGCTTGAAATACACTAAACGTACAATCTGTAACTTCTCATTTGTGGAAAACAAAACCAAACAATATAATAATCTGTAACTCTCTAACTTCCTCCTTTGCAACCTCTACTACTTCTAAAAGAAGGCTTGGGATGTCATTATTAACCACCCCATCATTGGAACAACCTTAACTACCCACTCATTCATAAGCATCTCCTCAGGAACCCTTACAACTGCCCATATTTTCCATTAAAGACAAGATCCACTTTTCACGGGCTATTATGATTGGATTCACCGTGTAATAGTAATGCAAACTGAGCACCAGTCTTAACAAGGTGCCACTATTAATTGAGTGCCAGTGTTAACCAAGCTCTAGTGTTAATTGAGTTCTAGTGTTAACCGATCTCCAGTGCTAACCGAGTTCCAATGTTAATTGAGCTCGTGTGTCAACCAAGTTCTAGTGTTAACTGAGCTCTAGTGTTAACTGAGTTCCAGTGTTAACCAAGCTCCAGTGTTAACCAAGCACTAGTGTTAACCGAGTGCTAGTCCTACTGAGAAGCTTATCAAAGTTTCTTGATGCCTTGGTTGGATTTCCAGAGGCTTACAGACTAACTCACACACACACACACAATGAAAAGAAACCAAATAAGTAACTAGAGTGTTTGTTCACCAGCTTGACCCATTTTTCCACTTGGTCATTACAAGAGTGAATGAAAAAAATACTTTATGAACCAAAAAATCTAATATAAGAATTTTTAAGGGTCTTTCACCATAGTTCTTTAGGTTCTCCTGCACCATACTCCCCCAACAGAGAGAGATCAACTTCTAGGTGATTGGATTAGGTCGGGGTCAATTCCCAACTTCTGGAACTTAGTCTCCTGCACCCATGAGGCTTTAGAATCATCTTGTCCTTGTCACTTGACTAGATGCTCCATGTATGTCTTTGTTCTAGTCTACTTGGAAACTCTTGAACTCAGAATCTTCTCTTCTCTAGGCTTTGGTGCTACTCAAATTTTTAGTGCATTGAGATCCTCTATTGCTTTTGTTAAATCAAGATCTTCTTCTGGAATTGGTCCCTTGTAGGAAACCATATATGCCACATTAAAGATTGGAGATAAACCTATATCAGTAGGAAGGTCAACTTTGTAAGAATTAGACCCATAATTTGCCAAAATTGCACAAGGGCCCATCTTTCTCATCTAGAGCTTACTCGAAACACCTATTTGCAACCGTGCTTTGTTTAGGTGCACCATGACCAAATCTCCAAATTGAAATTGAACATCTATTTTCCTTTCATCTGCCTTCTGCTTGGTGTGAGTTGTAATCTCCACTAATGCCTTCTTCACAGTATCATGGAATTCTTTCATGGACTGAGAAAAATATTCAGCATAACCACTCTTCTCTACATTGTTTCCAAGATCCATGAGTTCACATATACCCCTAGGACGAATCCCATATACTATTGCAAAAGGGATTTTTCCAGTGGATCTATTGACTGTATCATTATAGGAAAACTCTGCCTATGCAAGTAATTGATCCTACGACTTTCCATATTATTTTGTGAGACACCTGAAAAGATTTCCTAAACTTTAGTTCACTACTTCATTCTAACTATCGATTTGTGGGTGATATGTCAAGCTATAGGAAAGGTTCATACCGAGCTTCTGCCATAAGGTTTTCCAAAAATGAATCATAAACTTAGAGTCTCGGTCTGATACAATACTCAAAGGTAATCCATGTATCCTCACTACTTCTTTGAAGAAAAGATGTGATATATAGCATGCATCATGTGTGGTCTTGCATGGAAAAAAGTGAGCCATCTTACTCAATCTATCCAAAATCACAAAAATATTCTCTATTCCTAGCTTGGTCTTAGGAAGTCCAACCACAAAATCTATTTTGATATAGTCCCAAGGTCATTTTGGGATTGAAAGTGGTTGATACAATCCTACATTTGATGAAGTACCCTTGGCCTTTTGAAAAACTATGCAAGTCTTTACATACTTCTCAACATCTTTGCTCATTCTTGGCCAATAGTAGTACCACTACACCAATTCTAAGGTTTTATGCACCCCAAAATGTCCAATCATTGAACCATTATGCTTCTCTAGTAATAATTTCTCCCTCATTGAACCTTTTGGTACACAGAGTTGTCCTCCTTTAAATATCAGACCTTCTTGTAGGGTGAAACTAGAATACTCACTATGAAAGTGATTCTGAAAATCTTGACATACCTTGTATGCTACTGAAAAATCTTCATCTGCTGAATATAGATCCTTCAAGTTGTCTATACCAATGCTTCTTAACTGAATTTATTGCACCATGAGAAACCTTCTACTCAATGCATCTGCAACCTTTTTCTGTACCCCCTTCTTGTGCTTGATGGTGAAGGTGTAGGCTCGAATGTACTCTACCCATTTCATATGCTTATGGCTTAGTTTGTCTTGAGAATTCAGAAAACTTATAGCCTTATTCTCGGTAAAGAAAGAAAAATTATTTAGGAAGGATATAATGTATCCATTTCCTTAGTGCTTGTACTAATGCATACAAATCCAAATCATATGAGGAATACTTCCTCTTTGCATCATTCTATTTTTCTCTATGAAAAGCTACTGGTTTTCCCTCTTGACTCAAAACTGCACCTGTGGCAATATTGCTTGCATCACATTCCACAGTTAAAAACTTATCAAAGATGGGAAGTGTAAGAATAGGTTGAGTTTCTATCCTTTTCTTCAAATCCTTGAATCTTTTATCATCCTGCTCATTCCATTGGAACTTTTCTTTCATACCTCCTCTTATGGTATCTAAAATAGGTGCACTAATTTCACTAAACTGCCTGATGAACTTCCTATAGAACTGTGCTAATCCATGGAATCTTCTTACTTTTGTGGCTGACTTAGGTGTAGGCCAATTCAAAATTTCTTCCACCTTGTTGATATCCATCTTCAAGTTACCTTCTAAGATAACAAAACCCAAGTATACAAGTTCTTGCTTCATGAACTCACCCTTCTCCAAGTTGATTGCCAACTTCTATTCACGTATTCTTTGCATCACCATTTGTAGATGTCTAAGATGATCCTCCTTGGTTTTTCTAAACACTAAAATTCCATCTAACTACACTACAACCCATTTTCCAATGAAGTCTTTCAACACCTCATTCATTAACCTCATAAATGTGCTCGGGGTAGTTAATAACCCAAAAGGCATAACAAGCCAGTCATAGAGTCCCTTGGTATTCTTAAAAGTAGTCTTCCACTCATCTTCACCTAGATTCTTCTCTTATTATACCCACTCTTAAGATCTATCTTGGAGTAATACTTAGCTCCCCCTAGACAATCCATCAAATCCTCTATCCTAGGGATTTGAAATCTATACCGAATGGTGATCGTATTTATGGCCCTGGAATTTGTACATAACCTCCAAGTGTAACCACCTCGATTTGGTCTGTTCCAACTATAGACCCTATCTTCCCTAAGTGTGATCATACCCCCAATTGTCATGACAATGTTACATTGGCATATTTCATTTTAAATCAAATTTAATGTCCTAAGTGATTTTTATCACTAAATTATCTTAACTATTATAGCCATACAATTCAAATCAATTCAAACCAATCAAATCAAATTCAACTATGGCTATAGTATTTAATTATAAAGGAATTAAATAAACCCCTGAATCAATTGCTCACTTGCAAATAAACCCATTCCCCTAGCCTAATTAATTTAATTAAAATGACTATAGTCCCCTTAATTATTAAAAAGCAATTAATTGTTTAAATAATTAATATCCTATTTTTGAATGAATTAAATAAGTTTAACACATTTCATTTGTATTCCCATAAACCCCAACCTAACTGATCTCAACCACTTCTACCCTGGGTTCTAACCCATCCAAACCTATTCTCGCCATGCTAATCTAATTCTAATCTTAATTCTATCCTAACCCACCTCCTAATGTTGTCACATTCCATTAAAGAATGATTAAAAACTCCACCCACTTGAGAAAGTCAAGGAATCTCAAGATTCCTTCCCTCAAGTCCACTTTCTCAAGACATCCTCTTACACCCTTCCCATGCTTCTTTAAGGCTCTCATTAATTCCTCATTGATGAAGATTTCTTAAGCCCATGTCTCTCCCATGCTTATTAAATGCCCAAGGCATTTATTTCTCTTACACCACCATTAATGAGCTCCTCAACTCATTAATGCACCTTGTCCCCCCTCTCTCTCCTCATTCTTCTATAAATAGAAGACATTTTTGAGAGAAAATAAGCCTTCATCTCATATGAGAAAATACATTGTTATGTTGTTAAGATTTAGATAGCTTCATTTTCACTTCATAGCTTCATTACCATGCATTGTTATAATGGCCATTTTTAGAGCTAGAATGCATTGCTTAATGATTAAATAGCTTGTTTTAATTCAAATATTTCATGCTAAGTCATATATGGGTGAACCCACAATAGTGGGTTACACTTTTTTGCCTGAACGGACATTGTACTCTAAATTTTGAAAAAAAAATTTAGATTCGAATGCATATTGTCATTAAACCGTTAAGAATTAGAAGATGAAATAAATTAGAGTATTTTAGGATTTTCTATCTAGATTCTAAATATATTTTTTATTTTTATTTTTGAATTTATTTGATTTGGTTTTTCTTTCTCCCACAAAAATTGGTATTTTGCTAAAAATGTCATTTTCAAAGAGTTACATTTTTTTCGTAGAGCATAGCTTTTTTTCTAAAATAGATATCATTGTGATTCTTTCAAATATAGTTTTTTAACATCCATATGGAGGGCATGCAATTGGTTTTATGACATTATCATGATTATTTCATATTTTATTAATGTTTGAAGTTGACTAAGCCATAATTTTGACATAC
>MU226116.1:1258294-1271633 GCA_018584345.1 Thuja plicata
TTTTTTAACATCCATATGGAGGGCATGCAATTGGTTTTATGACATTATCATGATTATTTCATATTTTATTAACGTTTGAAGTTGACTAAGCCGTAATTTTGACATACCTTGACTACATAGCTTATAAATTTTTGTGTATTTGTCAAATTTGATTTTTTATTTTTTTTGATGAAAAGATAACTTCAATACCTAGGGCATAGATATTTTTTAGAATTTTTTTTCTCTCATTTACTATTTTTCCATAAGCATCGAACATATAGGTGGAGATATAGTGAAATATCTATGTTTAGTAAAATTAAAAATACAAAGTCATAATAAACTTAATATATATTAACATTATAATCATTGGAAAGAGTTTTATTAGTAGTACCTTACTACATAGATAGGTTTTTTGAATGGATTCATTTGATCTGCCAAAAGATAAATTTGAAGTGATTTTTTATCAGCATTTTAATAGGTGCGAAGGAGACTCCATTGTAGGTATGAATGAGGAGTATAGATGTTAAATCAATGATTTTTTTATCTAAGAGGCTTTGAGATAACCATTTCTAATTAATTCCTTCAAATGGAACCTCTCAAGGCTTAAATGATCATATTTTATTAAAAAAAATTATTTCAGCACGAATTCATTCCTCAAAAAAAGTGTAACCCACTATTGTGGGTTCACCCATATGTCACTGATAGTAGCATAATCTAAGGGCTCTTATGTTATGAATCACACTCTTCTTAGTTAGAAAACAATAGGTCAATATTAGTTGCTTTTATATGCTCATCTAACCCCTTTTTAGCTAATGCAATGATCTATTGAAGTGTTGTCTTTCCTAAATAGGTACAAAAATCGCACACACATTTTTGGCGCCCACCATGGGGCTCAAATAGAAATTTAACCTCATTTTGACATCATTTTCCACTAATATATCCTCCCAGTTTTCAGGTTCAGAGTCATTTTTGGTGACAAGGAATCGCATCTCGGATACGCTATCGCACTGCAGAAAATGAAGCTTGCATCCGGTATTTCTTGGATCATTTCTAGTTTGAAATCGCATTTGGTGAACATACTATCACATCTGGTGAAAGGGGTCACATCTGGTAAAAGGTATCACTTCTAGTTATTTTAGGCTCGCATCTGGTTACAAAATTTGCACACTTCATTTGTCTAACCCTAACCTCTTGACCAGTTGTGTTTTTGACATTTTTTGAAGCCTAACAATTGTTTTTAGGTTGTTATTGAAGGATTTTCATGGGAGTTGAAATAAAGGATACTAACTTGGTTTTTGAGGTTGCTAACCCCCCCATCTTGACCTCTATTTACTTTCTTTCCATAAACTAGTAACATTTTTGAATCTACCACTAAACTGACTAGAGGACTATGCTCTTTTCCTTTCTAGGAAAATCAGAAACTCACACATCAGTTTATGGGTTGAAAAGAATTTGGAGATAACTGAACAAGCAAACTCTCATCATATAGTTACTCTTGGAATCAGTATTTGGACCAATCAAAGCACTTAATATTGTGGGAAAATTAAACAAATTTCATCGTTTAATTTTGGATCAGAAATTGAACAAGCTGCTCATTTAAAGATTGTGGATTAATTGAACAAGCAAACTTTCCTTTCAAACAATTATGTTTTCCATTAAATAGGAACACTTTAAATCGAGCACAACATTGCTTGAGGGAATGAAATTTTGTTTGAATCTATTTTAGGAGAAAACAACATGGATTAGGAGAGTATGCTCTTCTTCCTCAGAAGAATAAAAAATCTAGACGCCCTACACTTGAAAATCCTTTGTACGCATATTTAATAGTAGAGGGCCTTTCGGTTGAGGAAAAATCTCTCGGGAATGACTTAAGTGAGGACAGGTTTTATGCCAACCCTTCCAACTCACTATAAATAGTTTCTTCTTCGTAGGCTAAAGTCTCAGAAGATGGAGCTGGTTTTCTTCATGGAATTTTGACATCATTCCTTGAACATGCTTGGGTATGTGTAGAGCAGAGCTGCTTGAATCATTCTTGTGAGACTACACATATTCAGGTACTCATAGGGCTATATGCCTCAATTTTGCCTTCTGCAATTCTATGGGGGATATTTTCAAACAGATTGCCTAATAATAGATAATAATTTCAACTGAAAGAATTCTTGATTCACCCTCGAAAGGGTGATAATATTTGTGCAAGGAAAAAAGTAATTGCCCCAAGACACTCATCATATCGTGCCCTCACTTGCATTTGGAGTTGGCTAATACAACATCATGACTAGAGCCATTACGTGCTTGGTGATGGCTTTATTCTGATTAGTATTTGAGTGTGTGCCTAAGTCAATGAGCAAAGATTTCATCCTCCACCTAGAGAATAGTAAAAAGATGAGTGTCTGTTTCACCCTCCTAACAATGCAAATCTATTTGATGTATTTGAAAAATCATTTAAAAATATAACATCTTCAAATAAACAACAACATTCAGTCCTAGATCAACACATGTGTTTTTCACTCACCGACGGGTCTCAGAAATCAAACAATAATCAAATGAGCTTCACGCACTTCCAAAAAAAACTTTTTAAAATTGATTAAAATTGATAGAGACATCATAAGATCGCATCCTAGATTTCCCAAATCGCATGCAATATTTAGGCTCGCATCTGGTATCCTAGATCACATCTAGCCAACACATAGTCACATCTAGTATTTAAGCTCACATCTAGGGTCATTAGTGGCTCTCATCCTATATTTCTAGGATCACATCTGGGAGCTCGCATCTAGGACAATTGGCATTTTCAAGATAATTTCTTAGAAAGTCTCAATTGATTTGGATACCCTTCTGCCTCTTTAGTATGTCCATGTTGTCTTTTCTGGTCTCCCTCTCGTTAAATCAAAAGACTTTTCCAGACATCACCTTGCATGTCCTATTAGTTTCTCATAATATGTCTCAATACGTGTGGTCTATCCACTTCTTACAAACACTTGGTTCGTAGCTCACTATCATGACATTCTAACCCTCTGATGCTGGAATCATTACTCCCACCCAAAAGTTGAATGATACTTCCACCTAGACACACTCACTTGGACGATTTGAGACTCTACGTGACACTCTTGGGAAACATTGATGAAAGTTGAGAAAAATTCATGGTTAAGACAATATGCAACAAGTACACATCTAAAGGATCAAAAGTACCTCCTAAAACACCACACTTTCAAGGGAAAACATCTCGTAGTTCCCTACTCAATCTAGACTCTCCACAAATGGATAGCGACACTCGCAGATGGAGTGAGGCTTTTGAGGAATATAACAATGGAAAACACCAAAATCCCAAAGATACGAATGAGGAAGAATAACCCACATTTGACCATCCTTTATTTGAGTCTGGCAGTGAGAACAAAATTACTAAAGAAGAATATGAAAAACTCAAACAAAGCAAGAGGTTCCATAAAATAATGGAAAAGATGATTGACAAGAATAAAGAGAAATACTTCCTCCATATAGCATCCATAGGTGTCAAATTACCTAAGGATTATGATGTGGAACAACTCAAAGAAAAGGAGGTACCAACTCCTATATCTATTCTTGCCAAATAGCTCACATTGATGCAAATCGAGCTTACAAATCTCAAACAAGAGAAGGATAAACCAAAATCACCATACTCTTTGGACTCCATTTGTCCATTCCCCTCTGATAAGAGTATTACTATGATACCATTTCCTCCTAATACAGAAAGACCAAAGTATGACAAGTACACAGGAGAAACTGACCCACACAATCATGTGAGGGAATTCTATGCTCTGAGCATAGAATACATGCACGAACCTACATACGTCATGTGACTATTTCGAGAAAGTCTAGGAGGTAATGCCATGGAGTGGTTCTCAAAACTAAACCCTATGGTCAAAAATTTTGAGGAGTTAATCCAACGATTTATCCAACATTACTCCTATAACATACAGCATGATGTGACCATGATGGATCTATGTAATACCAAACAGAAGAATAGTGAATCATTTACACACTTCCTACAAAGATGGAGGAATATCTTTGCACGATATTCAAGATCCTTTCCCAAATCAAAGAAGATGGAAATCTTCGTTAATGACCTAGTGCCTAAATTAAACTACACATTACAAATGCAAGACTCACCAAGCTTTGACAAAATGATTAAGAATGCCCTCTGTATCAAGGAAATCATGGTCAAAAGGGGGGAGATCACCCTTCAAAATGAAAACAAAACCAACAACTCCAACTCCAAACCTAAATGGTAGAAGCAAAACAAGAATATTGTCAATGATGGAGTAGTTGATGCCTCTAACATTAACCCCAAACCTAAGATGTTCAATCTAACTAATAGCATGTAGGAAACCAAAGATTCCAAGGTCATGACCCCTATACCCAAAGCAAACAATGATAATGTTAAAGGATGGTCATGGACTTCAAAACCTCAAAGAACATTTACTCCTTTGGGAGAACCTCTCGAGACCATTTTGAAGACGCTATTGGATAACAAGCTTCTCACAATTCCTGATTCAAAACCATGGGAACCAGCGGTCAAACCAAGGTGGTGGGATGATAATTCCTATTGTGTCTTCCACAAAAATAAGGGACACAAAACAAATAATTGCCTTAAACTTAAACATGTCATTCAAGACCTCATTGAAGGTGGTAAGATCCAAGTGGATGGACACACTACCAATTAAGATCATACAACATTCAATAAACCATTTCCTAATTACGAAAAAGGAGAAACATCTAAAGGGAAGAGTAATGAAGCAAACTACACCTATTCCAATAATGACAATGTGATCAATATGCTAGAAGTTAAAACAGAATCCATTAATATGGTCATAATCAAAGGTGTTTCATTCCACTCAAATGCTGTAACACAGAGCCAAGCACAAGTCATGATCAAAGGACCCCCAAAACCACCATCAATGTCCAAGGTTCCTATCATTACTATTCCTAAACCAACAACAAAGCATGTGGTTACTATTCCTGAAACAAAGTATGACTTGGTAGATCAATTGCAACGAGCCTCTACCAAAATTTCCATTTTTGAGTTGCTCAAAATATCCACAGTACTTAGGGAAATCCTAGAACAAGCTCTACATGATGCTAACATCTTAAAGGATATTGATATAGACAAATTCCAAGTGATGGTCAATCACATCTCAGTGCCACATTACCTCTCCTTTTCTAAGGAGGATAATAAGTCATTGACACATCCACATAAGAAACCCCTCCATATCAAAGTCCTCATTCATAAATCATGTGTTCAACATGTGTTGATAGATGGAGGCACATGATTAAATATCTATACCCTTGACCTAATCAAGAGACTGGGTCTCTCAGAACAGACAATTGATTCTAGAAGCAAAATAACTATCATGGCTTATGATGAGGAAGAAAGATCCTCCAAAGGTCTTATTGTTCTACCTATCTGGGTTTGACCAATTAAGAGGAACGTCATATCTCAAGTTCTGGATCTACCCTTGGCCTACAATATCCTATTGGGGCGACCATGGATTCATAAAATGTAGGTTGTACCATCCACTTATCACTAGTGCATAAAGTTCCCACATAATGGGGTAGAAGTGACGATTCCTGCAGATGCTAACTATAATTGTAATAATATCAAAGCAAGTTGTATGATCTCACATAATAAAGAGGCTATGGATGCAATTTCTCTTGAAACTACCAAGGACATAGTTATGAAGAGTTTTGGAAAAAACCTAAAACTTGAAGAAACAGGTATGGGAGAGTACAAGCTGGACCTGACTCCGTCACTGATAGAACTTCTGGGGTCACCAAGATCCTATGGAAAACCTTCCTCGACATTCAAACCTACAACATCCAAGTATCTAAAAGTAAAAAAAGTGAATGGCATGGTAAAGGCATCCACATCTTCTTTAAATAACACAGAAGAACATGCAGTCTTGGACTGGCTTTACAAAGGAGAACAGGTGGAAGCTAAGGTCAAACATGTAGAGATATCCCCAGAATAGTATGGAAAGGGATATGATTTCCTCAAAAAAATAGGATACAAAGGAAATGGACCTCTAAATGACATAGGATGAGGGATTATTGAGCATATACCCATGGAGTTCCAGAATACCAGAGACAAAACAAGACTGGGTTTTAATAATAAAACTGATAAACCTGCTTCAAAAGATAGTCCAGAGTCAGATAAAGGGAGTGATGAAATAGATGAACTAGAGTAGTGGTCCTATGAATGATTATTACATGTTGGCACAGAGGATCCCAACTACCAAGGAGAATGCTATGTACCCAGATTTGATGTACCACAATATCTTCACACCCCTTTGTTAGCACAACCTCCCATTCAAGAGGTAGGAGACACAACAACAGCTAGTTCAGAGATATCATTAATAGCAATAGTTACTCAAGACACACCCTGACAATAGGATTTACATCCTAACTAAGGAAAATTGGTGACAATTTCACATGTCCTTGATCTACACCACTTTGATCCACAGATAGCTAACCAGGTAAATCAAATAACCATTTCTCAATACTTAAACAGATCTGATGATTAGGTCACTGACTCTCATGATTATGAATGGGATGAGCTATTTTTCACCACTAAAGATATTATAATAGATACAATTCACATGTTTGCAGCACCCTCAACTCCTTGTGAACATCCTAACACTACTTCCAATGACACTGATAATCCTGAAGCAGAAGAAGAGTTCCTTCCCCTAATCATTGATGAAGAAACTTGTGATTACATACATCTAGAAGAATTTTAGAGGCTACAAGAAAGAAGCCTCCTTTTATGGAGAGATGATGATGAGAGTTCTACTGATGAGTCACTATAATTTGGTCCACATATGACTAACAATGACCTTTTTTATAACGATCTCACTCTTATTGATCTAAACATTGAAGAAATTAACTTAACGGAACATGTCCTATCAGTTAATGGTCTTGTTGCTAACGCAATGTTGTCCTCCCCAGAGTCTGATTCCTTGTCTTTGATACACCGAGACCTCATTGGTTAGACTAACATAGATCCTACACCTATCCTCAACTTTCCCAATGACTATACCCTAGCTTTCTATCTCAATTCTTGTGAACCTTACCCTTCTTCCACCAATGCAAGGAGAGAGAACATGTCATAGGAGGATATCAGGTTTCTCAGTAGAAAACTAAAAAATAAAAAAGAAAAAGAGGACTGATGGTGAAAAATACTTTGTAGCAGTATTAGATCCTAAAATAGTAAAGATAAAAGACGTATCCAATGGTGAAAACCTCTCAAAGGTTCCAAAAGATGAGACTCTTGATATCCTCCCTGGGCACTTTTAGGAAAGGTCTTCAGTGCTGATTGAACCAACATAGCCAGTAAATTTGGGCACTATTGAAGATCCTCAAATAGTCCACCTTGCACAATCTTTGTCAAAAGAAGAGAAGACGCAGTTCACAGAATTCCTGAAAGAGAAGAAGATCAACTTTGCATGGTCTTATACTGATATACCAGGGTTGGATCCTAATCTAATCATGCACCACTTGTATATAGCTCCTGGGATCAAGCCTGTGAAATAAAAACTTAGAAAGATGCATCCTCATGTTGCATTATTAGTAAAAGTAGAGAAAGAGAAATTGTTGAAAGATGGATTTATTAGTCATTGCCTATGCAGGATGGATCTCCAATGTGGTCCCTGTGTCTAAAACCAATAAATCTATCAGGATCTGTATGGACTTCAGAGACTTAAACAAAGCATGTCTGAAAGATGACTTCAATCTACCTAACATTGACATGACTATAGACCTCACAGTAGGCTACCGGATGTATTCATTAATGGATGGATTCTCAGGCTATAATCAAATCAAAATTGCTCCTAAAGATCAAGAGAAAATTGCATTTACATGTGCATGGGGCACCTTTTGCTGGAACATCATGCCATTTGGGTTAAAGAATGTTGATGCAACATATCAAAGAGCCATGACAACTATATTCCATGACATGATGCACAATAACATGGAGTGATACGTGGACGACACATTGGCTAAATCCAAAGAAAGGGGTACTCATATTACAGACTTAGGAAAGATATTGGATCATATGGAACAGTTCCAACTCAGGCTCAACCCAAAGAAATGTGCCTTTGGGGTCCAATCAGGGAAGCTCCTAGGATTCATTATTTCAGCAAAGGGAATTGAGGTAGATCCTGCAAAGGTGAAAGCTATTCTAGAGATGGTTACTCCACACAACATCACTCAAATGAGGATACTACAAGAGAGACTCCAGTCCATCAGGAGATTCATGTCCTAAATTTCAGATAGGGCACAACCCTTAACTAAATTACTACATAAAGGGGTTACCTTCAAATGGGATGAACACTGTGAAGAAAAATTTAGGGAATTGAAAGGATACCTGGCTACTCCTCCTATTCTTATGGTGCCTATTCATGGAAAGCCCTTACTCCTATACATTTCAGCTATAGCTACATTCCTAGGTGTATTGCTAGCACAAGAGGATGAAACAAACAAAGAAAGAGCTATCTACTACATTAGTAGAACACTAGTCACCTATGAGCTCAATTACATCATTATTGAGAAAGCATGCTTAGCAATCGTCTTCACATCACAAAAATTAAGACACTACATGTTGTCACATATAGTAAAGCTCATTGCTAAGATAGATCCTTTAAAATATCTCCTAATCAGAACAACATTAACAAGATGTTTGGCAAAATGGGTCCTGATTCTAAGTGAATTTGACATTGAATATGTGGAAAGGAGAGTTATTAAAGGATAGGTCCTTGTAGATCAAATGACTGATTCACCACTCTAGGATGATGAACCTTTAATGATTGAATTCCCTAATGAAAAAATCATGCATCTAATTGAATATCCATGGAAGATGTACTTTGATGGTTCATTCACTCACCAAGGCTCTAGAGCATGGTTCCTATTCATAACTTCTCAGGGTTACAATATTCCCAAATCTCACAAATTGATGTTTCCATGCACCAACAATATTTCAGAATATGAAGCATTGGTAAATAGTCTTAAGCTAGCTATAGAGTGGAATATTGTAGAGTTACACGTGTATGGTGACTCCCAACTAATTATCAATCAGGTCAATGGGGAGTATCAAATGAAAGATGAGAATTTGATGCCCTACAAGCAATTGGTTGATGACCTGAAGAAGTAATTTTTCTTCATCACCTTCCAGCAGATACCAAGATCAGAGAATAAAGCTGCATATGCTATGGCTAGCTTAGCATCCATGTTACAACTAGAGGAACATCAATTCTGCTATGACTTCTTGTTGGAAGAATTATCCTATCCTACCTTTAAATACCCCTGAATACTAATTAATCTATTCTTTGAACACCCCAAACCAAACTCGGTATACTAAGATCACTGCTTACCTAACTGAACAAACTATTCCCAATGATCTATCCTGAAATGAGAAGAGAGCCCTGATTAGGACAACATCACGTTATGTCCTCATAACTAATAACTTATATCGACGCGGTCTCGACAATATGCTTCTTAGATGTTTAGAACTTGAAGAGTCATACCATGCATTAAAGGAAGTCCACGAAGGTGTATGTGGATCACACTCAAAAAGATTTTCATTGGCAAAAAAAATACTCATAGTAGGTTATTACTGGCCTACCATGGAAAATGATGCTATTCACTTTTCAAAAACATGTCATAAATGCCAAACACATGGAAATCTTATCCATGCTCTTGCAAGAGAGCTTATACCTTTCATTACACATTGGCCATTTCATCAATGGGCCTTTGACTTCGTTGGACAAATATATCCCAACTCTTCAAATGGACACAAACTCATCATTATAGCCACTAAATATTTTACAAAGTGGGTCAAGGTCATGCCTCTAATCAAAGACATTGGGAAACAGGTGGCTATGTTCATTCTAAACTACATTATTTGTAGATACGGGACACCCTCTTCAATTGTAACAGACAATGGGGGCCAATTTAAAAATCAAGACATTGATGACCTTTGTGAATAGTTCCACATTACTCAACACTACTCCTCAATCTATTACCCCCAAGGCAATGGACAGGTTGAGGCATCCAATAAAAATATCCTAAAAATCCTACACCAAACTATGAGTAAGTCTGGCAAAGACTGGCATCTACAACTGAATCTAGCACTATGGGCCTACAAAACAAGTATCAGAACACCGAATAGAGCCATGCCATTTTCCCTAGTCCATGGTGCTAAGGAAGTCCTACCTATTGAGGTTGAAATCCCATCTTTGCATATATCTTTAAAAGGTCTTGTTACGAAGGAGCAGTACCGCATTGATCGGGTGAGTTCTGTAGACCTACTAGATGAGCGCAGATAATAGGTGTTTGATCATCTAATGGTATACCAAGCACATATGTCCAAGGGGTACAATAAGAAGGTCAAACCATGCAAATTTGAAGTGGGAGATCTCATCTTAAAAGAGAATCCTAAGAACCAGCCTAACAGAGAGTAGAAAGGAAAGTTTGAACCTAACTGGCTGGGACCTTATGTTATCACTGCTACTTTTGGGACTGGAGCTTATCAACTAGCTACACCTGAGGGATATGTTCTTCCAGATCCTATCAACACTCTACATTTGAAGTGGTTCTATGCTTGATGTTCAGCTAGAAGATCTTGTATAGTGAAATAGTTCTCACAAAATACCAAAAAAATTCAAAAAATTGATCCTGAAGAAATCTTAAAACAATGGAAAATGTCTCGAAGAAAGGGGTATCCATGGTGAAAACCTGGTAAACAGGCACCTTGATACTACAAAAACATTCAAAAAATAAAAAATTGAAAAAAAATTGAAAAAGAGAAAAGTGCCTTGATGAGCACCTGGTAAAACATGCATCTTGGTAGCAAAAAGAAAAGAAAACATCTTTCCAAGTGGTGAAAACCTGGCAATCAGGCATCACTTGTGTTCTGCACTCCATCTATCAAAGAATCACTGATACTGAGCCTTCACAATTACACCTGTTCTAAAATGTTGACTTTGTTTCCTTACGATTATCTTATCCTTGCTTGGGATTTCTCTATCTTTTTGGTTCTAAGGAACAAGTCATTCTACAATGGGGGCATCTTTGTCAGTCTGATAGGTTGCATCTACTAAGTCTTCATAGGATGGTTTGTCTTGTGATATGATGCTTTTTGATACTTTCACTACCACTATCACGTTCACAAAACAAGGATGACACAAACATTTCACTAACATGAACATTGTTCCTAAGACCTCCATTGGATTATGAACAGTGACAAGATTGTATACAGGTGAATGGATGCCATATTTGCTTGAATTCCAAACTTTTTTTTGATTGATGAATCTATACTGTGCTTGACAAATGAATCAATAGTATTACTTAAACATAATTTGAACTTGGATTGATCATAACTCTTTTATGTACTAATGATGTTTAACTAAGGGTATCTAAGCAGTTATGAATTCTTATTTGATTCTCAATTGATGTTGTTATATCTCCCGAGTTACTCTATGATGTCTACGCAAAGAAAAAGAGTCGCAAGGACAGGGGTCATAACATTTTCTTGGTTTTCTGTGGATGGTGATTGTTCCAAGTAATCCTATAAATTTCACCTAACTTGGATGTTTATGGTCAGAGCTGCCATTATGGGTGGATAGCCACATATATCTCGATCTTTGTTATGTGTAAACTACGGTGAGGTTGGAACAATTTCCTTTTTTGTTTTCTAATTCAAATTCTCACTAAGGTATACGAAGCATAATGTACCTAAGGATATGAATTTTCAAGGTCATTGCGGGTTCAATATCTTGCCTTAAACAGATTCTGATATAATAAAAGGAAAGTGACAATTTTTGTTATCCTGGCTTCTATGCCTATATACCTAAAGTCTATTTTTGACATTCCAAATAAACATAGTATTCATACTTTCATAATATCAGTGGGTATTAGTGATTGTTGTACTATCTGATGGTATCTCTTCCAAAAATTGCCCAATGATTATAAAATATTCCAATATCTTCAAATCAGTGACAGTCCAAAGAGTCTGCATATAGCTGCATTTAGAGAATGCATGATTCATTTTGAAAGAACAACATAAGGATTTGAACTCAAACTCCTTTCTATTTTTAATTCATCTGAAATCCAAGATATTTATATACCCATGCTTCCTAAAATCTCTGATCTATTAGGAACAAAATCAAACTCACCTTTTCAAATGTAATTAACTTAGTACTCATGTGTCTACTCTTAACACACCTTCATTTCTTCACTTCTTCTAATCTATTCTTTCATTCCCCTACCCAATCAATGCAAGTGATACATCATTTCAACAGAGGGATTTCATTCTTTTCCTTTGATTTCGTTCCCGAGGGGGCATGATCACATTATCATCAATTAAATTTTTTCTCGAAACAACATTAAAATGACTTCATTATCAAACAAACTAGGGGCATGACAGTTTCCTTGACTAAGTTAGAACTATTGGATAGAAAGATTTGGTTCTTATAAGCTAGATATCTTGTGTTTCCTTATTTTAAAAGATTCTTACTAAGCTCCTGGAAGCTTCGTACTGACTTTCAGATGAAAACCAAGTTCAGAATTGGTATCTTTAAGATCTTTTATTGAACTTTGTATGACAACCAAGTTCAAATTCAATTCTATCAGTTTAGTTCGATCAAGTGCGAGACTGATCTCATCAACATTTCATTTGACAACCAAGAACAAATTTCTCAATCTTTCTGAAGTCAAAAATCAAAAAATTTCTTTGAATCAATGCGCTAGTGGTACATCAATTCAAAGAGGGGCAAATGTAAGCACCTGGATTTGGTCTATTCCAACTATAGACCCTATTTTCCCTAAGTGTGATCATACCCTCAATTATGTCATGACAATGTTACGTTGGCATAATTCATTTTAAATCAAATTTAATGTCCTAGGTGATTTTTATCACTGAATTATATTAACTATTATAGCCATACAATTCAAATCAATTCAAACCAATCAAATCAAATTCAAACATGGCTATAGTATTTAATTATAAAGGAATTAAATAAACCCATAAATCAATTTCTCACTTGCAAATAAACCCATTCCCTTAGCCTAATTAATTTAATTAAAATGGCTATGGTCCCCTTAATTATTAAAAAGAAATTAATTGTTTAAATAATTAATATCCTATTATTGAATGAATTGAATAAGTTTAATTCATTTCATTTATATTCCCCTAGACCCCAACCCAACCTATCTCAACCACTTCTACCCTGGGTTCTAACCCATCCCAACCTATTCTCCCCATGCTAATCTAATTCTAATCCTAATTCTATCCTAACCCACCTCCTAATGTTGTCACATTCCATTAGGGAAT
>MU226116.1:1279742-1294168 GCA_018584345.1 Thuja plicata
ATACTGTGTAAACAATTATCATAAAAGGTAAAACCTGCCTGAGTATATGTGGAGCTCAAAAATGAAGAAGGACCTTATCCAGTCCTTAGCAATTAGGCTTTTCTTGTCCCTGAATCAGTATTAGGAAGCATGGTGTTCAAATAGTTATTTCAAGCAATGTGGTTCATACAAGAAAAATCCCTAACACAGCCTATGCAAATCCTCATATAAAATTATTTCAAAGATCCTTACCTCTAGGATGCTAGCCATTCTTCCCTTGATTATTTCTTCTCACCAAAATGGGTTTGTCCCTAGAAGACAATTTCTTGACTCTATTATTGTGGTTCATGAGAATATTCATTCATTGGTGATGGCCAAAAGATAGGGTTTTTATCTTGAAACTCGATCTATCCAAGGCTTATGAAAGGGTGGATTGGGGGTTTCTACGAGATATTTTAAAGGCATTTGGGTTTGGTGATAAGGTGATTTATCTCTGTAGCCAAATTTTTGGTTTGGTGTCATCTATTGTCATTGTTAATGGTTCCCCTTCACATTTATTTAAATCCTCGAGAGGACTTAGGAAAGGGGATCCTATTTCTCCTATTCTTTTAACTATACTTGCAGAGGGATTGGACTGGTTTATTCATAAATTTGTGGAGGAAGGCAAACTTCATGGTCTGAGACCCCCTTCTAGTGATCTCATTTATTCTCACGAGCAGTTTGTGGATGATACCATAACTATGGGTGAAGCTCTTGTTTGAATAGTCCCAAAGGATAACTGAGAGAGGGGGGGTGAATCAGTTATTAGCTAATTGAATTCTTGTTCTTTATTAATTCTAGAATACAATAAATTAAATGCACATTCAGATAACACAATAGAGAACACCACAATTTGGTTACAGGGAAACCAAATGGTAAAATCCCCGGAGGGAATTAACACCCACAATGAAATATACTTGTTTATAATAATCCCTGGTAGAAGATATTGCAACCCTGTTAGGAGTTGTTCATTATAATGCAATAAGTATAGTGACCTAGTTAAGGGTCTGACCCTGTTAGGAGTCTTGAACAAATAACCCTATTAAGGGTGAGGACTCACTATCCAAAAGCTCACTGCTTCAATGGTGCAGGCTACAACCTTCTGTAGAACAGATATGCACTATATATGATGAAGAACTCTAGAGTAGACCTGCTATCTTTATTAGTTCCAATGTATTGTAATCTTTCACTTCTTCTTCACATAGATCCTTGATGAATGAAATACAACTGATATTCTGCTCTGTACTTTTTCTGTCTCTTCTTTTCTCATTCACACTTAGCATTCGAAAATGAACTACTATAAGTATCTTCCTCAAAGTATGAGATCATGGGACCTGTTAAGTAACTCTTCATAACATCCTTTTCGGATTAACTAATCACGCAAGCATAATTACAACCACATAATATAAACTGAATAGACATGACACTTCACAAAGTTGGCCTCACCAAATTAACTCTGACATTGCAATCTTGTTGAAACACTTTTGGCACCTTTAGATAAATATCTTCAACTCATAATTAAACTTGAATATACACATGTGTATCATGAAGATAGGTGTAACTCAAGAACCAATGCAATACATTAGCTCTATATAGGCAAACTCTAGAAACTGTAACTATCATTAACAGAATTACACAACACAATTGAAACTTCATATCTGAGTCTGCGTGTATGAACCAAACATGAACAACATGTCTACAACATGAATATAAGTGCACAAGGCTTAATAGCATCATTCTGATAAGTGCATACAGAACACTACTATATATTATATGTTGTCATCAATGACAAACATACAATCAACTAGCTGCTAGAAGTAAATCTCCAACAATCTCCCCATTTGATATTGATGGCAACATATGATGTTAAAAACATCTTCAACACATGGTGTCTTCTTTCTTTTTACAATCTTCTCAATATCCTCATCAAGGATTCCTCTACAGTGCTGTAGCTCCTCTATCTATGTTTATACTCCCCTAGATTATATGCTCCCCCTTACTATATACTCCCCCTTTGACATCAATGGAAAAGGGTGCCATAAACAATTAGGCACAGGTACTACTCCTGAAGTAGAGTATTCAACCATTCATCAGTCACTATTGACTGATGTACTTGGTTCTTTATTTAATCAGACTCAGGAGAGGGAATTAATCCAAAATTCTCCCTGAGATACTCAAAAGTATCTTTTGATAAGGGCTTTGTGAAAATATCTGCCAACTATTCTTTGGTGCTTACATAGTCCAATTTTACTTCATTATCTGCAACTTTTTCTCTAAGAAAATGGTATTTGATCTCAATGTGTTTTGTCTTTGCGTGCATCATAGGGTTCTTGGACATGTTGATAGTATTGATGTTATCACAATGAATAACAATAGGATAATCAACCTGAATACCAAAATCTTTAACCATCTGCTTGATCCAAACCATTGTTGAATAATTCAAAGCTGTTGCAACATATTCAACTTTTACTGTCAATTGAGAGATACAATTCTCCTTCTTACTTACCCAAGAAATACTAATCCTCCAGAAGTACTCTTCCTGTCATCAATACAACCTGCCCAATATGCATCTGTATACACATGAAGTTGTACAATCTCTGATTTAGAATACCATAAACCATAGTCTATAGTTCCCTTTAGATATCTGAATATTCTCTTTATTGTCATTAGGTGATTCTATTTTGGTTCAGCTGCAAATCTACCAACAATGCCAACTGCATTAGATATGTATGGTCTAGATTGAGTAACATATATAAGTTTTCCAATCATAGACTTGTACAATGTCTTGTCAACTGCTGTGGAATCATCTTCTTTAGAAAGCTTGCTTCCAGTTATCATAGGAGTGCATACTGGCTTACATTCTTCCATCTTGAAAGTTTTCAATATTTCCTTCACATATTTGGACTGGTTTATGAATATTCCTTTATCTGTCTTCTTTACATTCAATCCCAAAAAATATTTTATAGCACCAATCATGCTCATTTCAAATTCATTATGCATTTCTTTTGCAAATTTTGCACTAAACTTGTCATTACCTCCAAAGATAACATCATCAAAAAATATGGCAAAAAGTAATAATCCATCAGGTGTCTCTCTTATGAATAAGTTGCAATCTGTTTCTCCTGTCTTGAATCCAATCTTGGTAAGACAACCATCTAGTCTCTCATACCAAGCTCTTGGGGCCTGTTTAAGTCCATAGAGTGCTTTCTTCAATATGCATAACATGTCTCATTTATTTGATAGATTAAATCCTTCAGGCTGTTCTATGTAGACTTCTTCCTTCAAGTCACCATTCAAAAAAGCTGATTTGACATCCATTTGATATACTTTAAAATATTTTAATGTTGCATAAGCCATAAATAAATTAATGGCTTCTAGTCTGCTCATAGGGGCAAATGTGTCAATGTAATCTATCCCTTCCCTCTGTGCATATCCTTTATACACTATTCTTTCTTTGTTTCTGACCACTGTACCATCTTCATTCATCTTGTTCCTGAATACGCACTTTGTTTCAATCACATTTTTGTCACTAGGTCTAGGAACCAATTCCCATGTATCATTTTTTATTATTTGATCTAATTCTTCTTCCATTGCTTTCTGCCAATTAGAATCATTGCAAGCATCTTCAACATTTAAAGGTTCAATCTGTGAAAGTAAACATACCTCTTCATCCACTGTTAAAATTTTTGCTTTGGATCTAGTCAAAACACTGCTACTCTGATCTCCAATGATATCATCTTTTGAATGATACCCTGATGTGATACTTCTTTGCTTAATTTAGGTTCATTACATGATACATCAATGCAATCAAACATTTCTTCAATAATAGTGTCTTTACTGCTAGGCCTGGGTTCATCCTCAATCATAGGTGCATATTCATAGTACCTCTCTTGAACCATGAACTTCTCATCAATCTTTACATGAGTACTTTAAATTATCTTCTTTAGTCTTAAATTGAAACATCTATATGATTTTCTTTTAGTAGAATAACCAAGGAAAATACCTTCATCACTTCTGGCATCAAACTTACCAACACCATCATCTCTCTTGATGTAGCACTTTCTCCCAAAGATTCTAAAGCATTTTACTATAGGTACATTACCAAACCAAAGTTCATAAGGTGTCTTATCTGCTCCTGGTCTTAGTTGTGTTCTGTTGATAGTATAGACTATTGTATTGATCGCATCTCTCCAATAGGTGTGCACAACTTTTCCTTTAATCATCATAGTGCGCGCTGTATCATGTATGATCATGTTCCTTCTTTCTACACTCAACTATGTTTTGATTCCATGTTCTTCACAGTAGTCATAAAATTGTTCAGAGGTGAATTATTTTCCTCTATCCAATCTCAGACACTTTAGTTTTAATCTAGATACATTTTCAACTTTAGCTTTGAATATTTTGAATTTCTCAAAGGCTTCAGACTTCTCTTTTAAGAATGCAACCCACATCATCCTTGAAAAATCATCAACAAATAAAATGAAATACCTTTCTCCGTAGTATGATCTAGTTTGAGTAGGATCACATAAATCTGTATGCACTAAGTCTAACTTGTTCTCAGTTGAGTTCTTCTTTCTCCTGAAAGAGCTCCTTACATGCTTTCCCATAACACATTCCCTGCACATTGTGTTAACTGGTCTTGCAATAGTTGGAAGGTCTCTAACTGCCTTGACATTGCTTATCTTTACTTTATTTTGAAAATTGATATGACAGAGTCTCTTGTCCCATAACCAACTGTCATCCACTTTTGCAACAAAACAACTTACATCTAAATTGAGCTCAAAAACATTACCTTTTGTTTTTTAGCTAGATGCAATCATGTCACCTTCTTTGTTGTTGATAATGGATTTGTTGTCTTTGAATTCCAAATGATAACCTTTGTCAAGTAGTTGTCCAATGCTTAGTAAGTTGTGATGTAATCCATCAACATATAGAATATCATTTGTCTTGTTCTTTCTATCTAGGGTGGTAGATCCTCTGCCTATGATAGGTTTAGGAGTGTTATCTCCAAATCTAACCATACCACCTTTGTACTTATCTAGATGAAAAAATCTATCTTTATCACTTGTCATGTGATGAGACCATACATTGTCAATGATCCAAACAATTTTGATGTCTGCTTTGGAAATTAGGGCTAACTCCTATGCTTCCTTTTCATCTTCAATGTCCATTTACTCAAGCAATTTTTTCATGTCTTTAATGGAAATGAATCCAATTTCATCCTCTCTTGAATCTTCATCGGTTACACCTTCTTCAGCATGGTAGCATTTTGTTTTGTATCTAGGTATGTAATCATATCTAAACTTCTTGACTCTTGTGGGACACTTGGATGCAAAGTGACCAATCTTGTTGCATGAAAAACATTTGAATGGAAGTTATCCTTAATACTTTCCTTTGCCTTTCTTTTCTCTTTTAGCAATCATGACAATAATTTCTTCTAGCTCTTCATCAACTTCTTCTTTCTCATTGGAAGTGTGTAAAGTTTTCTTACCATGTATTGATGCTTTGAAGGCTATTTCACTTTTGGGTTCAGTCTTCAATCTTGATATCTCAAATGCAGAGATTTTACTGATCAAAGTATCTCTCTTGAAGTCTTTTGAAAATTTTATGGTTTCATCTAGAATATTGATCTTGCTCTCATAGTCTGCTGTCAATGTTGTCATCAGCTTGTCCATTATGTCTTCTTATGAAATTTCTCCACCATTATTTCTGATTCCAGATACTGCTTCATTTATCCTTTGATTGTAGGCTCTAATGTTCTCTTCAGGTAACATCTCAAGATTGTTGTATTTCTTTTTCCATGTCTTCCTATGTGCATTCTTTGCTTGAATATCTCGTTCAAACGTGTCTTCTAAATACTTCCATATTGTGTATGCCTTGTCTACTTTCTTAATCTAAGAGAATTCACTGTCAGATAGTGCACTTAAAAGGGCTTCTTTGGCAATTGCATTAGATATGAATTTGTAGCATCATCTCTTGAGAGGTGTTTTAGAGAGGGAATAACAAATTCTTGTGTGGCTATCTCAAAGATGTCAAAACCAACACAATGTAGTGTTATAATTTTTTTCTTCCAATCCAGATAATTCTCTCCATCGAACATAGGACTCTCTTTTCTGAAGTATGCCATCTGGTCTACCTTAAGCTGTTAGGATTTCTCTTCAAGGCACTTGGATCTGATACCAACTATTAGAATATTCCCAAAGGATAACATAGAGGGGGTTGGGGGGGAATTAGTTATTAGCTAATTGAATTATTTTTCTTTATTAATTCCAGAATACAATAAAGTAAATGCACATTCAGATAACACAATAGACAACACCCTAATCTGGTTACGGGGAAACCAAATGGTAAAACTCTGATGGGAATCAACACCCATAATGAATTATACTTGTTTATAATAATCCCTATTAGAAGATCTTGCAACCCTGTTAGGAGTTTTTCTTTACAATGCAATAAGTATAGTGACCTCGTTAAGGGTTTGACCCTGTTAAGGGTGAGGAATCACTGTCCAAAAGCTCACTGCTTCAATCGTGAAGGCTACAACCTTCTGTAGAATAGATATGCACTATATATGATGATAAAATATAGAGTAGACCTGTTGTCTTGATCAGTTCCAATATATTTTAATCATTCACTTCTTCTTCACATAGATCCTTGATGAATGAAACACAACTGATATTCTGCTCTATACTTTTTCTATCTCTTCTTTTCTCATTCACACTTATTATTCACAAATGAACTACTATAATTATCTTCCTCAAAGTATGAGATCATGAGACCTGTTAAGAAACTCTTCATAACATCCTTTTCGGCTTAACTAATTATGCAAGCATAATTACAACCACGCAATATAAATTGAATAGACGTGACACTTCACAAAGTCGGCCTCACCAAATTAACTCTAACATAGCAATCTTGTTGAAACATGTTTGACACCTTTAGATAATTATCTTAAACTCATAATTAAACTTGAATATACACACGCATATCATGAAGATAGGCGCAACTCAAGAACCAATACAATACATCAGCTCTATACAGACAAACTCTAGAAACTGTAACTGTTGTTAACAGAATTACACAACACAACTAAAACTTCATATCTGAGTCTGTGTGTATGAACAAAACATGAAAAAAATGTCTACAACATGAATATAACCACACAATGCTTAATAGAATCATTTTGATAAGTTCGTACATAACACTACTGTATATTATATGTTTTCATCAATGACAAACATACAATCAACTAGCTGCCAGAAGTAAATCTCCAACAGCTCTAGTCAAAGAAGCTAGATCTATGAAATTGATCCTCAACATCTATGAGGCTTCCATGGGTAAGAATATCAATGGAGCTAAAATTTCTCTATCCTTCATTTACACTCTAGAGGATACGCAAGCTAAAACTGCTAAAATTATGGGGTGTAGAAAAGCAGATTTTCCTTCTACTTACCTTGGCCTTCCTCTTGGCCTTAAACCTCCAAAATATTTATATAATCATTTCCCTGATAGATTGAATAAGATTCTTGTAGGATGGAAAGGGGATTTTCTTAGCCAAGCCAATAAATTTTTAATATTGAAATCTTGTCTTCAAAACCTTCCTATTTATGCCCTTAGTTTATTTAGAATTCCTTCTAAGTTTGCTGAAGCAATTGAGAAAATCCAAAATCATTTTCTTTGGTTGGGAGTTGAGGAAAGGAAATGATTTCCCCTCATTTCTTGGAAAAATGTTTGTAATCCCAAATGGTTGGGAGGATTGGGTATCAGACCTATTAAGGTTATCAATATGGCTCTTCTAACTAGACAAAGTTTGAGAGTTTTAGGAGAAGAAAGGGAGTGAACCCTTATATGGAAGAATAAATATTTATACTCTCACACCTCTAAAGAGGAGTTCATGGATCCTATGTTTTTACTTGAGGGATCTTTCATTTTGAGTTCTATCGAATTCTCTAAAGACTGAGATGCTTCAGGTAGAAGATGGAAACTGGGTGAAGGCAAGGAGATCAGATTTTGGGAAATAGATGGTTGTTGGATATTCCAATGCATGAGCATTCTTCTTTCAAAGTGGTGAAATATCAATGTTCTGCTACCTTTAGAGTTTGGGTGTTCAAGTACTGGAAGGATACTAAGTGGATTTCATTATCAAGTTTTGCTTCCCCTTTACTTTCTATTGATATCCTTTTATCTTCAATGTTTATCTCTCTGAATTCCAAGGATTCCGTAGTTTGGGGTGGTAACCCAAATGACAAGTTTTGTGTGGCCTCTGCCATTTATTTACATTTTCCTGATGGGTAGCATTCGTTATGGGAAAAAGATTGGTTGACAAAGTGTATTCCTAAAGATAATATTTTTTTATGGCTTGCCCTTCAATACAAAGTTCTCACCCTGGACAACCTTCACAAAAGGGTGTCTATTTCCCTAACAAATGTTGTCTTTATTACAGAAATGCTGAATTGGTGCTGCATTTGTTCTTTCACTGTGATTTCTCCCAAAAAATTTGGGCTCTTCTTCTTCTGAGATAGAATATTTTCTGGATTTTTCTGAATTCTCTGGAAGATTTCTTCTTACAATGAAAGCTCCCTAGTTATAATAATAAATCCATGGAGCTTTGGAATCTCTAAGCCCCTTATCTTTTCTGGCATATATGGAAGGAAAGAAACAACATAATATTTAGAGATAAAGATTCTCCCCCTGACTCTGATTGCTAACAAAATTCATAGAGGGCTTTCTGAATCTGTCTACAGCTCTGATTTAAATTGTCAGAGTGTGCAATTGGACTTTGAGAAAATTTGAAAGATCTCACTTCTCCCATAGAAAAACCTTAACCCTAGGGAAGGGTTGGTTTGGTTATCTTGCCCACTTCTCTAGATAAAGGTCAACTTTAATGGGGCATCCAAAGGTAATCTGAGAAATGCTTGTTTTGGGGGAATTTTTCAAAATTTGGCTGGTTGTTTCCTGGCTGCGGTGGCTAGTCCCTTGGGTTTTCAATCTAGTCATTATACTGAAGCTATGGGGGCTTGGAAAGCTCTCTCAATTGCCAAGGATTTGAATATATATAATTTATGGTTGGAAGGGGATTCAATGAATATTGTTAATTATCTTGATGGGTCTAATATGCTATCTTGGACTATTGATACTATGATTAAAAAAATCTCATGACATTATCAAATTCTTTAAATGATTGGTCATTTAGAATCCTTACAGTGAAATAAATGATTTCATGGACATGCTAGCTAATTATAGGGTTCAATGTAAAGAAATTATTACTTGGAGAGGGGAAAATTTATTTCCCAAGATATTTGAAATCATACGGTATCAAAGGACTATGACAAAGCTTGGAAACATTCTCAATGATGACTAAAATGACAACTTGTCACTTTTCTGCTAATTATGGCATGGGAATGTTCCTCTATGGAGGCAAAATGCATTTAAATTAATTTAATTATCCCACTTTGTGGGTGTTATGCATTTTTTTAATTTAGGGTTTTTTGTTCATTCGAAGCCATTCATTTGAGATTGCCTATGTTACTATTAGCGGTAAGAAAATGGGAGGAGATTTACGCGGGGAATAACTTGACGATTACAACAAATGGGAAGGGGAACCAAAAGTTTGGAAGAAGTTAGTGAAAGTCAATATTATGCCTTTTATGGGGCATTTGCAAGGGTATGAAAAAATTAGGGCTAAGAAAGTTGTTAAAAAAATTGCGGAGTAGTGGGAGAAGGGTCATTTTTCTCTGTATGGTAGTAGGTTTATAATTTCAGCTGAGCTCATTGCTACTGTTACTAGGATGTCATACATTGGGACCAATTTCTACCATGATAGGAACATTTTAGATAGGACTATGAAGATCTTCCCTAGGGATGGTGAAGAATCTCAGTTGTAGGGTAAGCCACTTTCTGGATACTATGATACTGAAAAAATTAAAGAGTTTTCAAAGATGGTTCTCACCATAATTATGGAGTATGTTACTATTGATGGGAGGTTTACGAGAGACCACACCTACCATTTCATATTCCTAAACCATTTCAGGCACAAGAAGAGGGTTTCTCTTCCCTACTACCTATTTTTCTTGTTGACAGACAACCTTAACAAACACAAGAATAAGGTTAGCTCCCCTTTTATTCATAATGGTCTTATCCTTCTTATCTACGACCACTGTAAATTTTTATCTATGAATGAAAATAATAATTTTTTATTTCATCGGTTAAGGGGAAACAAAATTTTCCTAGTGGGGAAGGGGAATGGTTGGTTCATTGTGACCGAAAGCCGGCTAAAAATTTTAAAATTGATGAGGAAACTAATAGGAAAGAAGACAAGGGCATCGATACTATTGAGGATGAAAGTGGAGATGATGTTGGAGAAAGCGATGAAGAGTATAAGGGAGGGGCTTTAGAGGAGGAGAAGGGAGAAGGTCATGATGATGATCAGGATGAGAAGGGAGATGATCAGGTACAGGAAATGAAGGATATTTCTGGTGAAGAGTAGGAAATTGGTATCTAGGTGGATCTTTGTGGTGGTAAGATGGAGGATGATTAGGATAAGGCATCTGAGGCTGTGCAAAAATATTCAAATCTCCTCACTAAGGTCAAGGAATACACAAAGAAGACTTCAGGCTTGAATGAGGTTAACAATCATCCCCTGCCTCCTATTTTTGGCAAAATGGGTGAAGTTTTTCACATTGAACCTCTAGTTAACTACAGGAACTCTTCAAGGCATGATACCCCTCCATCGTAGAAGGGATCCCATGTTATAGTGGATTTTAATTTGGAGTACCGTGTCACTTTTAATGAATCCAAAATCTAGTTGTCCATTTCTATTTAAAAGGAGGCTCTGAAGTATGATAGTTGGGTATTCTAGAAAATTAAGAGCTTGGTTATCATGAACTAGGTTTTGAAGGAAAAGGTGAAGAAGATGGATGAGGAGGATATTAACCGAAAGGGAAGGTTAGCCGATTTGGAGAAAAATATTATTAAGCAAGCCAATAAGGTGGACAATAGTGTTGAAATGATGAGGAAAACCCTCTTGGTTTACCATGGAGGCATGGTGATATTGGCCAAGAATTTGGATGCCCCTTTCAGCTACCTCAAAGGGAATGATGCCTCTAAAACCATTGTGGATGTGGATAGAGATTCTAATGATAAAAATGCCATGCCTTTTGGTTTGGGAAAGCATACAAGGGCTGGCTTGAAGATGAATGAGACCGTTGCTTCCAAAGATGTCTCATTTCTATGTGAGACAACAAAGAAAATGTTTGACATTGGGGAAGAGGTCAGGAAAATAATTGAGAATATGATTTAGGTGGCGATCGGTTTTTTGTTTAGGGTTGGTTTTGTTTGGGGTCTTTGTTGGTTTTTTGTTAGTAATAACTGATAGGGGGGGGTTAATCAGTGGCCTCAAAAATTTATCCTTTAAACTTTAATCCACCAATTAATACACCTCAGATTATAAAGTCCCTACAAGATGTATGCCTGTGAAATACTTGAAATAATTAACTATTTGTCAGTTTAATTTGTTTGTCCTTAATCTCCTTGATTACCGATAAGTAGTAAAACTTATTTACCAATACTTGGTAAATATGTAGAGTATACCAATCAATCCAGAAATGCATATGTAAAATTTAAAATAATAAAGTAATAAACCATACACACATAACACATGGATTTTAATGTGGAAACCTTGTTAAGGGAAAAACCACTGGGACCGATACCCCAAATTTTCACTCTTCTAAAGTGAACCCTGTTAGGAGCCAACCCTGTTAAAGGTTACAAACACATGGTTAAGTGTGACCTTGTTAGAGGATTTTTATATATAGGTTGTCACTTAGTATCTAGCATCTACGCTACCATCCCTTAATCAGTGTTTAGACTGTCAATAGGCTTTATGCTAATCTTACTACCATCCTTGAATTAGCCTCCTTCTTAGACTGTCAATAGGCTTTAGGTAAGACCGATGCTACTATCATGAATTAACCTTTTTGGTAATCTATTAGGATATACCTCAATTATAGAAGATGGTTAAGTCCTTCTCTATTAAGAGACTTAATGCTTCAATGGTTAAATTGAAACACAATGACCTGTTTCTAATGAAACCTTGAATTGCAGATACTCAGATCTATTTATGTACATTACCTCTCTGATCAATGTTTCAATTCAATTCCTTTGTACTTCACACTTTCTACTTTGTGATGTTGCGCTTCACTGTTTGTCAATGTCTGCAGAATTCTTTAGGTATCCCTTAGCTTGATTGATCAGGACTATATGAAGCTTATCCTTCATCAGTTTCTCTTCAACATCTTCTTTCAATTCACTCCCCCGTGTATCTGAGTGCATACGGAAATAAATTATGCTTGTCTCTTATATAGACATGATATTCCTTAATTCTTGATTCTTGATTCTTGTAGTGACAAACAATCCAGCCAATTTGATTTATGGCTTTAACTCCTGATTTATCTCTTAGTTATCTTCTTGCCAACTGTATAAATCAATTGCTTAACTCTGGTTGAATAAAACAAATAAAACAATCAGTTAAGTCTATCTTTAAGATCTGCCAGCTAGATATTTTGTCATTTTCTGATCTCTTTGTTCTGTCGGTCAATTCTGTAGTTTGTCGCCGGTGACAACTGCCAGTTTTGTCGGTGCAACTTCAGTTAGCTTCAGGATCTTTGTCTTTCAGGAATCATTGGGTCTTACTCATTGGGAAACACTATTTTCTACTCATTAGGCATCCTGTGATTCTGCTTCATCGGGCAACACTGTCTTCTACTCGTCGGGCATCAGTGTGACTTTTTCTCTTTCTTTACTGGTGGTGTGCACTCCATCGGTGTTGTTTTTCACTTAGTGAATACATGACTTTTATGCATTTCTGAAAGCATAATCATTGTTCCATTGATTCTCTGAAGTATTTGGAATTATGTATATGACCATACAAATTATATCAAGTTGACATCAATGACAATACAAACCATTAACTAATTTATTGTTCTGCATCATCTTCAACTTAACATTATCAAACATTCAATCAGTTACATGTCATCATTTTTGTGTTGGTTCTTTCCGGGTGTATTTCTGGTTTATATGCTCGATGACTGCGGCTTTCAGAGTTTGTTCTATTTGGGGCTCTTTAATGTTTTATCTTTAGTTTAGTTGTAAAGGGTTGCAGGGTCCCTTCAAGACATGCTTTTTCTCTAATCCAAAACATAAGATCAATATCTCCACAAAATCATCTTCGCTTCTTACTTCTCAAGCATTGAATTATTGATATGATACCTATATTGGATGGGAACATAGAATATCAATAACAAAAGAATAGTATAAATATTTACATTGTAAAAATAAAGAGATACCATATTATCCTCATTTGATTTACCTATTAAATAAAATGTATTAGCTTTATAAAGGCATTATTTTCCCATACAAAACTAAATTACGAGAATGAAATTCCCAACTAACCTAACAAAAACCTAATTAAATAATTGAATGTAAACCTTATTCCCTGACAACATAAATTCACCTTTGGGAATCTATTATAAAGCTCAATTCTAATGTGAAATGATTGTAAGTGAGCTACTAATTAGAGACATGATGCAAAATGATTTATATCAAAATTATTTTAAAATGATGTACGCGCAAAACCATAAAAATGTAAGCATTATTAAAATAGATGTCTCCCTTTGATAANTTTTTCACCTTTTCATGATCTTAGATAGAAGTATGAGAGAATGAAATTATATCTTCATCTTCATCACAACCTATGTTAGTTAACCAATTTGGGCATTCATTACCCTCCCTATAACATTGTGTAATATCATGTAAATTATTTTGATCCATAAAGTCCCAAGCCTACTAGAAAATGTAGTCAAGTGTCTAGTTTTGAGAGTTCCTTTGTCTACAACCATTCTTTTAGAAGTGAATCAACTTATATTAGAATTTAGTTTAAGTTCAAACTTTTGAGAAGTGTTAATCCCTAAAGTAATGTTTTTCCTTTTGATATATTATTTATTTTCAAAGGAAGATTAAATTATTTTACACTTTTATTTTTTCTTGAATGATTAAGAATAACTTATCACCTCTTGATTTACCTAGTTTCCTCTAGTCATCTCACTCCTTTCCCTTTTAGATGTAGGATATAGGAAATTTTTCTTCATTCTATTCTTTGTTTTGTATATTAGAATAAACTACCTTGAAAAGGTGATAAAATATGCTTCAATTCCTTTATTATTGATGATTCCTAGCATGTGAATGATGATTTGGTTCTCTTTTCTTTCTGTACTTATGCATTAATCACTATAGAGATTTCTATTTCAATTTTGATGGATATTTCAAGGTCTAAATCTCCAATTTCTCTTCTAAAGATTTTTTTGTTATATTCCAACCAAATATTCTATAATATCATTGGTGGTGCAATTCTC